>JAWWLR010000128.1:3072622-3097420 GCA_035041075.1 Acraspis erinacei
TCAGAATCAAGGTCAAGTGAAGGTCAAAATTAGCAAAAACCGTTGAAATGTCGTGAATTACTACTTAAAGACGTTTTTGAGTCGCTAAAACCAAATCCAGAATCATTTTCACCAGATCACATCGGTATGCAGTTCATCCCAAGGTCAAAATTGAGAAAATTATGGAATCGAACTTTGCAGGTCGAGCATTTTTTGCCTTCAGTTGACCTTTATACTGACCTGCAGGTTTTAAACTGATCCCAGATTCGAATGCAGTGACCCCAAAAACGTCTAAAAGTAGAGGTTTTCTCTAATCCCATGGTTTGATCTATTTTTATCTTAAACTGTTCTTGATCCTGACCTGATGGGGTCAAGCTGACTCTGGATTTGTATTCTGCAACATCAAAAAAGTATAGGTATGGTGGCTTAGTTCGGTTTGCGGCATTTTTTTTAGTGGGGCTGTGCTACTATTGTGTACTTTGATGTTTCCAGCCACGTACAAAGAAAAGCTCTATTTAATTTTCATTTTAATTTAACTATTCATTCACTAATTGCAATCCATTTTGGTTTTGATATTTGTGTGGGTAGAAAATTGTTTATGATTGAACTAGATAATTGCGTGTTAAAATGTATATACAGTGCTTAGTCAACCTGATAGCATCCTTCATTAGTGCCGCGAAAGCAGGCTGAAAACCTACGTATGTAGATAAGCTGTTTCATTCATTTTCTTGCATGCTTTACTCATGAAAATAAAGCCTATCAACATGGAGAAAAGTGTATTGTCAAATTTAGAGACTCAAAATTAAAAAATTAATCCATTCTTCGGAATAGTTGAAAAGGCCTTCCAAAATTTTTTGGGCATATAAAGACTCTCATTTAATGACGAGTCTGGTTATTATAAGAAGATAAGGCTAAATTTGAGGATAATCAAATTATCCTTGCGGGATGCTCCAGACGATCGTCTTGTTTTCACTCATTTCGACTATTCATAATTTTCCAGGTTCTGTAAATTTCACTTAATTTGATCATTTATATTCTTTTATAAGAGAGAGACTGATCACATAGGGTGTCACAAAAGGCCCACGATGGCTGAATATTTCCTCAGGTAAGCTATTTTTCCCGGAGTTCAAGGAAATTCTTAAAGTAACTTTCAACAAGGAATTCCGATGACATGCTTATTTCTTATTTTATTTTCTGATCTCTTTTTTCTAAAGTCATTTAAACTTGAACAAGGTCTGCATACCTCTGGGAATAGAAGCTTGGAATTTTTTTTGTAACTAGCAAAGTTACTAACGTTAACAAGATGTGCTGCCTACATCCCTACAACCTTCAAAGTTTTTTCAGGGACAACCTTTTTTTAAAAATTAAAACCCCCTATTGACATCGGTACTCGATAAATTATAAGTTCAAATATGTACCCAGGTCATAGGTAGGTTTCAAACTTGAAGGTCATTTAAACTTAAACAAGATTTGTATACCTCTCGGTCAAGTACAAATTCGACCTATGGCCTGAGTACATATTTGAACGTAAAATTTACAGCTCTATCGGTTGGTGGTGTAAAAAAGGGGGTTTCCTTGAAAAAAAAGTTGACCTTGAAAGAACCTTGATTATGTCCTTCAAGGTGATTTCAAGGCCAATTTTTTCCATTGAAAATCCCCTTTTTTACATCGGCAATCGATAGGGCCGTACATTTTACGTTCGAATATTTACTCAGTTCCTAAGTCTAATTTGACCTTACCCAAATGCAAGCAGACCTTGTTTAATCTTAAATGACCTTAGAGTTAACTTCAATTTTACAATCTACCTATGACCTGGCTACATAGTTGAACGAAAAATTTCCCGCTCTATCGATTGCCGATGTGAAAAAAGGGGTTTCCATTTTTTTAGTTAACTTTGAAGAAACATTGACTCGCTCGTTAAAAGTTAATTCGATAATGACCTTGACCGGAAATTTTGTGCCACTCTGTGTATGTGCAACGTAGGTAGAAGGACAACATATAATAGAAGATATGGGATAATCAAATTGTACGGAGAAAAATGGATGTTTAAATGTAGATGTTCAAAGGGTAAGATTGTACCGCCAAACATGTTGATACTCATGCCGAAGATCTACAGATATTACAATTTTGGAACATTTCCAAATGATCAAAATTAGTTACCCGTAATTAAAATTGGGTAATGACTTTCGTCTGTCTACACGAGGAATAAGGTTCTTAGGCTTAAGGTTATATTGACCCGAACACATTTGATAAAATGTTTGTAAACTTGGAATAAAATTTTGGTTAAAATAACCGAAAATATATAGAATTTTAAATAATAATTACAGATAATTTGTTCTCCTCAGCTTACTTAACTCATTTTTAATTTTTGATTTTTAGTGTATTGAATTACAAATATTAAACATAACCTCAACTGGACTGAATGTATAATCTAATCGATATTTAAGATATTTTGGATATTTTATTTGGACATTTTGAATGTTTCAGAGTAACATCTGACTTTTTGATATCTAGAGACGCTACCTTCGAATATCTAGATTAGAATATCTAGTTCGGCTCTATGTGACAATCAGTTTTGCACGCCGTGATATCAGTTCAGGACTCTGTGATGCTCAAGTCGACAGTCCGGGATTTTGAAGTTGATCCTTTGAGATGATGATTTGAATCTCTAGTTTTCACTTTCTAGAAATGGTTTCTTTAGCCATCTACAAGGCTATCCTATAGTTCAGCCTTAATTATACTCATTCTGCAGATCTAGATAACCATACTGTTCTTCCATACTTCTCCGTGTATGGATTTGCATAAACACAAAATTAAAATTATTCTCAGCAAATAATAACTCTTCAATAAAACTTATTGTCAGGAATTAAAGTGACATTTTCGTAATCATGAAGGTTGATCTGAACAGAATCACGTACATGTATCGTGCTTTTGAAACACGTTCCTTTTCACGTGGCAGGTAAAAAGCCGGTCGACGTGACCCGCCCCTATATTTCTTCCAGTGCACGCGCCACTCGAGTAATTGCAAACTCTGGCTGTTTTCTCGTGACACGTAGGGCACAAAAGCGAGAGAAAGAAAATCGCCGCTTCAGGTAGGTACGTAAACAGCTGACGTTACTTGGTGAGAAAATAGCGAAATGCGCGAGATGTGAAGCTAGAAACTGGGATGGGTTGACGCTTCACGTCGGTGGCTTTGCACTTGAGAAAACGACGCTTTAGTCGAGCTTGGGGGCGTTATACTTCCTCCGCAACGCGAGGGTGTAACATTCTTAACAGGGTATTTATGCTAACGTCCTTGCAGTGCTGGGTGAATGCCACAACTCTCAAAGAAATGGGGCGTTGGCTTAGATTTTAAAAGCTTCTTTTCTCCAGAAGAATTTATTAATTGCACTATAGCAGCCGTTTGAAAACTACTTCACACTATCAAGGGGCGTGGATTTAAGAGGGGTCGTTACCATTTGTGCCGTACGGAAGGGAGTGGTAACGCAGAATGTGACATCATACATGGAAAATATGGATTTGAATAATAATTTTTGTAATACTTTAAAAATTGAAGATTAATGATTATATTTTTTTAGTAAATCATCTAAATAAAGACTTCATACTTATTCCACTATTTTCGTCATAACCTTTTTTTTCAATAACTTCTGTTTTATCCCGGCTTTCAAGAAACTTGCCCTTTTTCTCGTTTTGAGATTACATGAGAACTGAATTAAAATTCAACTATTTGGTTACAGATATATATGTTGTGCTGAATATTCCTATTTTGTGCTGCAAATTTAAACATTTTGTTTTTGATTAAAAAATTATCGTTCTTAATCAGTAAATCAACTATTTTGTTGGAAATTTCTTTCCTTGCTGAAAATTAAACTATTAGTCGAAAACTAACTTTTTTTTAATTAACTTTTAGGCCTTCACCTTTCATAGACAATTCACTTTTTTGACTTCAAAGTTTAACTGTTTGATTGAAATTTTTCTTTTTGGTTGAAAATTCTATTATTTTGGTTTAAAAATCAATCATTATATTTTTCATTGAGCATCCATATATTTTATTTAAATTCGACTTTCCCATTTTGTGTTTAAAATTGATCGTTTTTAAAATTTAATTACTGACTTAAAAATTATCTTTCTTGTTAAAAATTCAACTATTATTAGAAAATTAAATTCTTTGCTGAAAATTCATATTTTATGGTTGAAAACTTAGCTTTTTGTTGTTGTTGAAAATTGTTCTTTTTGGCTTAAAAAATAGACCATTTGATTACTATCCTTTAATTGAAAATAACAATGATTTTTGATTAAAATATCAATTATTCTATTTCTTGTTGAGCATTTATCTTTTTTTTATTGAAATTCAATTATTTTTACTTCAAATTAAAATCTTTGCTTGGTGGAAATATTAACTATTATGTTTTTTATTAAATATTCAACTACTTGGTTGAAAGTTAAACTCCTCCCAAAAATTAATTTTTTTAAGTTACATTATTTTATTTAAAAACTTAATTATTTCCTTAAAAATTTAATTATTTTTTCAAAAATTTAAATGTTTTGTTACAAATTTTAACTTCTTTGTTCAATAGTCGTCCTTTTAGTTAAAAAATCGTCCGTTTAGATTAAAAATTCCATGCAATTCTAAAAGATTTGATTCTTGGCTATAAAATGCAACTATTTAGTTTAAAGTGTAACAGTTTTGGATTGAAGTTTCATCTCTTTTTTAACTCGGCCAACTGGATAAAGATCCGACTTTATAGGTTGAAATAAATTTATGTTTGTAGATAAATTTTTTGTTGAAGATTCATTTTTGTTGATTGAAAATTTAACTATTTGAATGTAAATGTAAAACTTTGACTATTTTTTTAAATTCTATTATTTGTTTAAATAATTACCTTTCCCAGTTGGGAAAGAACTGTTTCTTTAATAATTTTTTGTTTATATTCAAAAGTCGAGTAGTTTTTTAAATCATTTAACTCTTTAGATTAAAACCCCAATTTCCCGATTATTCCCCTATTTTTGTGAAGAACGCCTTGTTTCCCCTCTTCTAAAAGCATTTTATGCTATTTAAGTCCAAACAAATATTGTGTTTGTATGTTTTTTGTTTTCCATTAGGCGTTTATTAAATAAAATCGAAGAAAAAATAGATTCCATGCGTCACATTCTTGCCTGGGAGGGGGAATGAGGGAAAGCAGGAGAAATAATGGGAGGGGATTGGAGGGTTAGTAGGAAAAGGTCGTTGAAAGAGTAGGGGAAATAGAGGAGCAATAATCAGGGAATGGGTGGGAATGTTAGGGATTTATTATTATAGCAGGGTGGGGAATTAGGAGACGTTGTATTTGGAAAGTGTGAGAAGAGGGATTTTAGGAGGAGGTGACAGTAGCTGAAAGAAGAGGGAGTGGGAAAGATAAAATATCGGAGGGAATTTTAATTGACCTAAAATAATGTCCTAATAACCGAAGTAAAAATTCTTTGTGTTGAGTTCGACTTGGTTATGTCTTGAGTTCGTTTTCAAGACATCTATGACTGGCTGCGTCTTAAAACTGAGTCTTAAAACTACTCCTCTTCATTTTATGGTCAGGACTGGTAAGACGGCGTTTACTTGTCTCAAGTGAAGCCTTGTCTTGGTTAAGACGACAATTACCTGTCTCAACACGAACCTTGTCTTGGCTGTGATGATTGGCGTAAACTTTTATCAAGACAAACCTTTATCTACTCAGGAATGAGATTAAAATTGATGAATTAAAAATGTATAATTATTGAATTAGTTATTTTTATTTTAAAAATTCAGAATCACTGGATCTGGACAAGTATAAGCTTAAAAATTTGCTTAAAAAAAAAGAAAAATTGTAGTTTTCTAGAAATATCTTCTAACCCATTAGAAACTGCTAGTCTTTGAGTAAAAAAATTCGACTCAACAGATAAATTTATATCTTCAAGACATAGAAACTTGTCTCCTAGACATAAATTGAAGTATTGATCCGTCTCAAACCTGAGACATGCTCAAGTTGAACTTTTCGACTTCAGCATGTCTTGATTGGGGGCAATTCAAGTCGAACTCAAGTCGAAGCACTTTTACTCGGGAGGTTGCGAAATCCTTTTTTGTAGGCGCGCAGCTTCTACTCTAACTACCTTTACTCTATTAAACGCGGTTTCTTGCTGGCTTTTGTAATTGAAGTTTTACAAATGTTCGTTACAAAAGCAGTAGATTTTCAACTTAAAAAAAGTGAATAACGCATTTAGAAATGCAAAATCAGGGGTATGCTGCTTTCCCCATATGGGCCGCTAAGCCCCAGTTTATGGTATGCTAAACTATTTCGAATTTCAAACATTAATTTTTGAAAGTTAGTAGTGTCTTGGGAAATTTTCTTTCAGCGGTTGGAATGTAAACTGAAATTTCATTTCAAATCTATCACTTCCTTCCTCTATTTTGAGGAATCACAAATTCCTTTCGCGTTTTATCAAGATTGGTAGTCGACGCCACACGCGTCACGTTCCAACTCTATACAGAATAGATACTCGACCCAAAATTCAATTCACATACGAACTCTTCTCCCACAGTTGAAAAGAAAAATCTCCAATCGAACGTTACTGTACCATTCAAAACATTTCTATTAAAAATCGAATGCATACTAAAGTTATAAATATCAATGTTTAATATGATGTTATTTTATATTTACAATACGATAAGAATCCGTTTTTTATTCAAATCTTTATATAATACAGTAAAAAGGGAAGAAATAGTATTCTGAAAAATAAATTTAAGAATTTGTGGTTACATAGTAAATATGCATAAGTTGGATGTTTTACGAAATGTTCAAGAAGATCACAGATCTAAATTTCGAAGTTGGATGCAGTTATTTTTCTTAGAAAATATTTAAACTAATAACATTGAAGAATTATTAAAGGGTGGCAGTACCGAACTAGTAAATGGACAAAACTGGAATTTTTCAGTCAAGCGAGAAAGCATTCTGTAAAATGGAAAGAAAACTGACCCAGAAGTTTCAGATTAAAATAGCATGAGTTTTCAAGAATGGCTGTGAAGAGAGATTCAAAATAAAATTTTCAGTTTTTTGTAAAAGTAGAAACTTGCTCCGGGATTTCGGTAGGGGGTAAAAAAAATAATACAAAATGTTTTATTGAAATAAATTATCCTGTTTCAAGCAAATAGATTTGGTAGTTGACAATATCGAAGTATCAGCAACCGAAAACAAGAGCACTATCTGCTGCGGATTGTGATTCAAAATTCAATTTTCTGTTAAGATAAAAAATATATGCTGCAGTGAATAGAAAATTTTTTATTACAAGAAATGATCCTGTTTCGAGAAAATGGACGTAAATAATCTCAAAACGTCGACAATCTAAACGCAGGAGTCCTCTGAGCTGCGGATTGTAATAAAAAATTTAATTTTGAGTCAACAACGCAAAATTTGCAAAGATTCGGCTGCGGATTGTGATACAAAATTCAATTTTAATGAAAAATAATAAACAAAATATAAACAGTTGCTCCCGGCATATGGAGATATTGTATAAGGATTTAAAATGCTTTCACAAAAAATTACTTTCTTTCGATAAAATGGATATGAAAGTTGAGAATCTTAAAGTTTCAACAACCTGAGATAGTAGCACTCTTTGCTGCGGACTGCGATAATAAATCAAATTTTTAATTAAAATATTAAATACAAACATGATTTTGAGATATTATAAATTAAAAGAAAATCGACCCAAAAGTTTATTATTAAAATAACTTAGATTTTCAATATCGGCTTTGGATAAGGATCAAAAACCAAATTCTTAATTTATTACGAAAATAAAAACTTACTTCAGCGATATCATGGAGCAGAAGAAGAAGAAAAAATGTTTTATTAAAAGAAATTATTCTGTTTTAAGAAGATGAATATGGTAGTCGACAATCTCAAAGTTTCAGCAACCTAAAATAGGAGCACTCTTTGCTGCCTTTTGCGATAAAAAATTCAATTTTCAGTCCAAATAAAAAATAAAAACATGATCTCAAAATATTCAGTACCTGAATATAAGTAATGATAAAAATAAATAAAAAAGTGTATCCCGAAAATGTTATGGAACTCCACAGATACATGTTTTATAGATACACCATATTATACTTTAACTTCGAAATTAAGAAGCGTGCATAAGTATAATAAATTTTTCATTAATCTTGAATATTTTCTGAAATAATATCATCCGTTAAAATTTTCAACTCCTTTAACATTAGCCTGTAGAAATATTTAAAATGTCCAATGTAATATGTGTTTTAAGAAATAGAACCACTTATGTAAATAATATTCAGAAAAAATGCACTTCTTCTAGAGTTTGAATTAGGAATAAAATTTTTACAATTAAATAAGTATTTTTCAAATATTCGACACATATTTAAAAATAAAATTTTCAAACAAACATTTAAGTCTTAAAAACTTTAATTATGTTAAACAACTTATATTTATTGGACTTATTTAACCCTTCGTCGTCTTTGTTATTTTTACTACCTCCGCTGCCCGAGTGTGTCTCCTGTCTTCACCCCTCCTCCACCCATACAGTTTGAGATAAAATATTAATTTGAAAATTTTAAGTTATTATTCAGATCCCCTAATTTATCATTCAATTGTTTTTGAATACTGAAACTATAAATAAAATAAAATAAAATAAATTGGACCTCGAAAAATGGCCCGGGTCACGCATGGCCCACAAGGACGGCGGAGTTCTTAAAATCTAAATCCCTCTAAGATATGTTTCTAATAGGTTTATATCATAAGTCTAATAAAACTTTTTTCAAGTCTGAAATTTGTAATTGTTCCTTCTTTAAGAATGTGATGAAAGTCAAGGGGAAAAAATCAACAATCCAGTTCAAAAGGGATAGTACGTGTTTTGGGACACAAAGTATGGCCACATTTTGCTGTATGCAGTATGCACCCAGGAGTGCAGCCAGTCTTCCTCATGAAGTGACTAAGCCATCGTATTAGCATGTATATTGCGTCACGTCGACACGTGGCGACGACCGACATCCCTCACCGGAAACTACCTTGAGTTGGTACCCTTTTATCGGCGCGACCTAACACGATCCCCTTGATATTTTTTTAGCCAGCTCAATTTCAAATCCATAAACAAAAATTACTTTAAAAAATCTCTGGTATAAAAAAGCATTTCTATAAAATTAGAAAAAAAATCCATTAAAAATATTATAAAATACTGAAGTGTAAAAAAATAATTATTTAACAGTTTTTAGATTTTTGTTTCATATTTTTAAAAAGTAAAACAACCATTACCTATCCGCCTATGCTGCTGAATAACGACAGCTTAATCCGTTGAAAAAAAACACTCTTTCTATAATTTTTAGTATCCAATCGCTTATGAAATGCCATTTTTTATAACAAAAACGATTAATAAATAGTATTAGTTGTAATAAATAAAAATATAAAAATATAGTAGTGAAATGTCAAACTAGTTGAATTTCAAATTCTTCAAAACAGTCTTTCAAAACTGTCAATTCACAATTTGCAATATGAAAATAGTTAAACGGTCAAAGCTCAAATTCGAATAATTCAGTTTCTAATTTTTCTAATTTTTTGAAATTCTTTAATATTACATTTTTATATCTAGCAATTTTTATGTGTCTCATATTAAACCTGCTCGAGTGTTGCCTTCCTTAAAAATTGGCCTTATCTTAATTATCCCTTCGGGCATATTTTGACGGATTTTGATTTCCACTTTCAACCTATTTTATCGTCATCGTTACTGAATTTTGAAGAATTCAAAGGATTTCTAATGAATACATTTTGAATTCCAAAAAATGTAAGCTTTATCCCAACAAGTTTGAACATTCCTCTCCAGCAAGATATCCCGGATCATTGCTAAAATACATTTTAAAATTCCTCCAGTTCGAACTCTTTCATTTTGAATTTATTCAATTTAAGATCGGTTTCAAGTTAAAGATTGCATTTAAAAAGACTTACATTTTCATAATATTTAAATCCGAATGTCTAGAAAAAGGTATTATTGAAATAATATTTTACATTTTAGTTTTAAATTTTACATTGTAGAACAATTAAAACATCCACTGGAATTTTGAGTTTCGATTTGCAATTCGTGCAATAAAATAGTTTTTTAATATTGTATAATTCAATTTGTACTCACATTTCCATTAATCTTGATTACAAAACGGCCGTGGCTTGGTTCACCAAAATGCGGTGAAAATAGAACGAATATTTTGTGTGAGCCCATGAAAACTGGCGATAGGCGGCTGACTTGACTGAAATTCTACTAATTCTACTAATTACGCTTTTTATTTTCATTTCTTAAGTATCTTGTCATTCTGCTCATTTGTCATCAGTGACGGGTGGGCCAAAAAAAGTATTGTGTTAGGACCCTGAAAAAGTATAATTAATTTGGTGTTGATTGATGAATTCCTTCATTTAGCGAATTAGCAAAATGTGCTTGAAAACATTCTTCTTTTCAGAGGTTTGATATTGTTGTGTATTTTACTTTATTTTTTTCAGTTTTTGGAGAACCTAAACGACTTTCAAAATTTGTATAGGTTTTCAATTAACATTCTTTAAGAGACAATTTATGTCTAATAGAAATAAGATTTCATTAAACAATTTTTAAATCTAGAAGCATGACGAAAGTATTTTTCTAGGTGTTTAAGAATTTTATATTGGTAAAAATGCATCAGAAAAAGATGAAATGAATTTGGGAAAAACTAAGTTGTGCGTTTTACTAAATTATCTAGAAAAAAACCTTGATAAGTTTATTTAAACAAAAAACGAAAAGACAGACTGTTTTACAAAAACTCAATTTCATGCTTGTCCAAATTACTTTTTTAGCTTATTTTACCAGAAATTCTTTAATTACCAGAAATTTTTACTGGTCAAAATAAACAAGGAAAAACAATTTCACAGAATACTTACTTTTTCGACTTGCTGCCACACATTTTTCGAGTCCTAAGACTTGTGTATGTTTCGCCAGAGTATTTTTCATAATCAGGAATCACTATAACCTAGAACCTAGACAACGTTAAATAAAAAGCTTTAAAAATTTGAAGAGCCGTTTAATCTCCCCATAACAAACAAAACTGCACATACGCATAAATATAAAATGTATGCAAATATAAATCTTCCAATGCACTTTTGCTAACGCGCAAGTCAAAGGCATCCATCAATCGACACTAATTTTACACATAGTTCCAATTTCGTTGTCCATAATTTTTTTTTGGGCCTACCCAAATATAAGTTATTAATATTTTTTTATTCCTGTGGCCTTTTGAGGTTTAAAAATTTACTCCTATTATTATATTTACGCCCTTATCCGTTTACAGATGGGCCCGGTTTTTTCGAAATACCTCTTGGGCGCCTATAAGGCAATTGGGCCTCCTACTTTCTAGAAATTTAATTAATCAAATATATTGATTCTATATTAGAATTGATGCACTCCCTCCATAAACATGCAATTTAATCTTCTGATTCGAATTTTTAATTATTAAAACTTACATACTAAAAGCTTTGTTAGATCTTATATGAACTTTGACCAGGTTTGACGCTGCAAAATGCAGATACTGTAACAAAATTTTTTAACTAATATAAACTTTGCAAAAATTAAAAATTCCAAGCTTCCGTTGCATTAACAATGCCATCATTTGTTATTATTAATAGTATTGTCATAAATAGCAGACTGTGATTTTTCAATAATTCTAAGTTTGTATGAAATGCCTTTTGCCTATAATCCAATTTAAAGAAATGATTAAGCATTATCGAAATAAACGAAAGTATGTTTCTCATTGTTAAAAATAAATAATACGAATTGGCTTTCCAGTGATGTTGCGAAGCAGTAAATTGACATTAAATTAAAATTGGATTGTTATATACAATTCGCATAAACAGATTCGCTGTTTCTGATTTTTCTTTCAATTTAGTAAATTTTGTTGTTGAAATTTTGTTTTAATTAGTTGGAAAGTGTTATTCATTCATATTTTTTGAAAAATGTTATTACTAGTGTATAAACAAATATAATAAACAACTACGCTTTGTATGTAATTTTAAATATTCGAAATATTTTTTTAACTTGTTTTAATTATCTAGTTTCAATAAATTGGTAAAAACTAGATCAAATTTAACTAAAGTAGAAAAAGAACTCCAAGCAGAAAAAAAGCTCTAGCTCTGAAGCATTTGAAAAAGACATCAACCGTTACAATCCTGCACAAGACTTTTGATTGACTTACATTTTTAATTTGTTTATAACAAACACATGTTTTATAAAATATCAAAACGCTGTTCCAGAATATCATTGCCAAACCAGAAAAAACCTCAGATTTAAAAAATTAGACAAACAGCGTATTAGTTTACGACATTTGGTCACAACAATCACATTTTTCATGAAATGTCAATTTGCTACAACGGAATATCGCAGGCCAATTAATAGAAACAAATATACAGAAAAAGTACCTCAAACTTTGAAAGTTGCACAAACAGCGTATTTCTTTTATCCTATTTGCTTATAACAACCAAATTTTTTATAAAATATCAATTTGCTACTCCGTTATATCACTAGCAAACCATCTGAAACAAGTTTTCAAACAAGTACCGCAAACTTAAAAAAATTCCTTAAACTCTGCATTTGCTTATATTAATTGTTTATAACAATGATAAGTATACTTCCGCTTGTTTTTATAGTGCTTATACATGCCTTCAAATTATATTACGGATAAAAGCCACTTTATAAATATTTAAAATCGTTACAAAATCTCAGATTGCTGTTTATATCAATATAATTGGTAATACCAAATTAATATATTTATTATAAACTTTCAATTTGTATTTTTCGAATCAACATTTATCGATTACATATTAATATACCTCAAAATAAATAGAATATTGAATATCAAAATTTCTAAAACTTGGGTATATCTGTCAGATTATGAAAACAATTATAATTTACGACTTTCTCATTACCGAATAAAAAAATGGTCCATAAATATTCCACGTACACTGAGAAAAACATTCATGCAACCAAATATTATTCTTTGGCTCAATAAAGCTTTTGCTAACTGAACAAAGAATTTCATTCATGCAACAAAATATTACATCGGTTTAAAAAAAACGTTTTGCTATGCAAAACAAAAGTTAGTCGAACCAAAACAAAAATTTGTTGCAAAAATACCAATGAAATTATTTTCTTTGTACGAATAAAACATTTTTCTTAATGTATCATATCAATTTCCTCTGTTTGGGTTTTTATGAATTTTAAAATTATGCGCGCTTTTTTATGATTTTAAGTTGAATAATCAGAACTTGGCGTGAAAGAATGCCAGCGCCCTCAGTCGTTCGTGTTGCTGCGTTATTTTAGTTAGATAGTTTTTTGTATAAAGACCATCAAAATTATATATTTTATAATAGCTTTAAGGTCTATTTTTCCAAAATTAGTTTGTCATAAGGATGGAAGAAGAATATGTCGACAATTTTATTTTTACACGATCTAATCGATCTAATCGAAATATATAAGTTTATACTTATAACTTTATATTGATGAAAAATATATTTTCAAGTCAATTAGGCATAATTAAGATTGCCCAAGTGAATCTTCTAGTAGGGCATAGATACAAGTCACTGTTACAAGCCAGGCCGGAGCCCAATCTAAGAGTAATAGGGGTGCCCAATTTGTACATGGGCAGCCTGACCGGGATCCTGTTTGGCCTCAATCAACTTTTCAAAACAGTGCTTGGTTTGAAACTTAAGTAATTTTTTGTTAATTGAGACCTGATAAGAGACAACGCTTTCGGAAACAGTCAGGCATTATTGTAGAATATAGAATGCTTGTTCAGGAATGTCGACTTTGTAGACTAGAGTGAGAGTCCGGATTAAATCGTAGATTCCTGGACTTTGAGTGGACTTCAATGAAAGAAAACTTTCCGGGTCGAAGAACATAGGAAGCTGTCGAGTTAGCGAGGTAGAGTCTATCCATGGTCCATCGATTCTCCTTTCCTCTACGTCCACTCGCCTTTCTCAAAGACTCGGAAATTCCGAACAAACGATTAGCGTCGAGTGACATCTTCTTCAGGTGTAACTGAAATTCGACGTTCAAAGCCATTTCAAAACTAACGAATTTCAGATTATTACTATAATTTCCTTTATACTTTTATTCTTCTTTGACTTCATGAGAGTTTTCCATAAAATTAAAAAAATAAACATATTACACTAGGATGGTTTACAAAGGGAAGCAAGAAAATGCTCTACTAATTTTTTCAGATTAAAAAAAAATCTTTTAGTTGTTACAAACATCAAAACGTAAAATGTAAGGCTATTGTACTCTACGATTTAAAAAAATATATAAATAGTAGTTTCAGAGAAACATCTCATGAATAAAAATTGTAGCCAATACAAAGAACAAAACTTTTATCTGGTTTCCGAATGGAAAAAAAACTTGGTGCCAGTAAAAGTAATGAAAGGTATGATTTCCTGAAAACAGACAAATATAGCCTGGGCAACGAAAAAAATATTTTTAATCATAATTTTCCTTCATCAAGGCTTTTAATGGTTTCTTTATCACTAATTTTATACAATAAACAATATACAAACTATTCACCATGTATCTGCTTTAAACCATTAAACCTTTACTAATCATGCCTATTATACAATATTAGAAAACTTGATATCAATAAATGACTTACTCTGATCACATAAATAGAAGATTTGCTAAGTGTAAGCTTTGTTCATACGAGGGGGGACGAACATTGCACAGTTCACTTTTTTTGCTGCGGATAAACAAAATGTGCCCAAGCACAATTTACCTTGTAAATGGCTTACAGTGGAATTGTGTCATCTTGTGTGAACTATTTAGTAGTTTATTTGACTGCTAAATATCGTAAGATAAGAGAATTCCAAGAGAAGCCATTTGCAATATACATTGGACAGGATAATTTGTTTATTTATTTACAAAAGTTGTACTGTTGTTTTATCAAAAACTTAAACTTGCAATCTTAGGAAATCTCAAAACTGTATGTAATCTCATTTTAAAGATGCTTTTAACCAAATATTTTGGTTGGATCAATCAAATATTTTGCTTGATTCTAGTCAAATGCTACCCCAAATTATTTGGTAGATCGAAAAAACTTTGTTGATTCAATAGAACATTGTCTAAAAGTAACGAAATTATTTATCCAAACATCTTGATAGATTTAAGCAAACGTATCTGGTCAGCTTACCCAAGAGTTTGTTAGTTTTAACAAAATCTCGTCTGATATCATCCAAAATCGATCAAAAAAATATTTTTAATGTTTAAAACATTGTTTTAAAAAATGGAATAAGAAAGAGGGACACATAAACAACCAATTTGAGTATGGAACCAAATAACGCATTATTTTGTACGACGAACCTAGCACGTTTGACGCATTTTACTCCGGACTTTAAAGAACGGTAGTATTTTAGAGTCTTTGTAATTAGAAAAAAGCTCCATCGTTACTTCTGTCTCCTAAATGGGACTAACTATGTGCTTTAGTTGTTTATTCCTAATTGTGATAGAATTATCACAAACCTTCACTTAAAGCCGCCTTTCTGCTTTGTACTTATTATTATTGCAGAATTCGAAATGAATGTCCTCAGCGCCCGTACGATAATCAGATTAATAATGTCAGAGAAATTTATGACTGGGATAAAATGTACTTCAAAGCCATTAATGTCGAATTCTGCAATAACGGTGATGAATACAAGACAGAAAAAGCTTTTTTAAGCTACAGATTCAACATTTCTGTCACATTCATCACAGTAAAAAAAAGGATCAATTTTGTTGCAGGGCATTTTGCTCCAGCGATCATTATACTCTCGATATTATAATGATTTGTCCATTCGGATCAATTTGATTTTATTTTTTGGTTCATTTGTCGGAACTAAACAAAATAGCCGACAATGCCTGGTGCCGGTATCATAGCAACATAACCTAAAAATGTTATCTAACTGCACGCAAGTGACAACTACATTTTAAAAGGTGATATTTTCTCATAGAATATTTCGTTATTTTTCAAACTTTTTAAGTACACTGCACGATGAAAAGCCATAGAAAGCTTGCATGTGAGCTCAAGTACTCTAAGAGCGTCAGCCATCTTGGTTTGATTTGATACATAATCCCTAATCAGATCATTATGATCTCAAAAGTCGGTCATTCACTCCAGCCGATCAAAATGCTCTTGAATTTGGTATCATTTTTGTTGGATATCAAAATTATATCGATGTAGGTATGATTTTGAGCACTTTTTTTTACTGTGAAGGGTATTTAACAAATACTTTCCGTTATTCCCATTTCCAAGACAAAAGTAATGATAGTTTTTTTCTAATTCTTATACAGTGCCCTTCAACTTATCGTAAAAGTCTGGGACTAGGATTCGCGTGAAGTGAGTTCCCCCACAACATCAAAAATCTTTATCCCCTTCTGCTCTACCATCATATCTCATTGGTGTAGAAAATCGACCCTATTCAAAAATTTTAATGTCCAAATTTGGCAGTTAAGAAAGCAAGTAGCAGAGAACATTTACAGGTTATTATTATGTTAAATTTACGTTAAAATTTATTCAGAAAAAAAAGATAAAAATTTGCGAACTCTGGACTGAATAGACATTTAAGTGTTTTCAAATAAAACAATTTGGGTTGAATTTGTATTTATCTAGAATCGATAGAAATTCATAAGGTAAACGTCCCAGTAATCGTGATGCCGATTTTCTTGCTTTTTACTTAATTTGAATGAATTTAATTTCTATTTTCTGTCATAAAAGCTTACAACTAAACAAGTTTCACAACTAAATGTTCCTTTTAACATATTTCTGTAACAATATATACAAATTATAACCAAGTTACTGGGACCGTCACGATTACTGGGACACTTACCTTAAATTGAAACTAAACTTATTGAATAGGTTATATTGAATGTCAACATTTTTTGAAAAGTCGGTAGTGGGATCAAAGTGAGTAGTAGAGGTCGCGATAAGTGGTAGTGCGAGTATGGAAATGCGTAAAATATGCTAGTTTCGTCTTACCAAATATGCATACTTTTATCCCATACTCAAATTTATTGTTTATACGTCGCTCTGATTCATTTGTTTACAATATTTTTGAATTATAAAAATTTGTTCAGAGAAAGCCTAAACTTTAATTCCAAATTTCATAAATCGATATGTGACATTGAAAGCATTTAGGTATCTATAAAGTCACAGATTGCGCTAAGGCACGCAGTAGTCGTGTCACTACGTCTTGCCGGACCTTACAATCAATTTTTATTCTTCGCATCCACTGACGGTCCTAAGATGAATCTTACCGGACTTCAAAAATGAATTGAAGTTTTTTATATAAGCAGATCAAAAAAATGATAGTACAGGCGTTTTCAACAAACGCGATTTTAGTTTCTTCTTCTTAATAATGTTTACCTTGAGTGTGTACAGTTGTACATGTCCTCTGTTTTTTTAAATTCTTACCAGCAACATATTTTATATGATCACGAGCATATTTGATATATTATCTTATCCTTACTATTTAAAAATATTTACATAAATTTTTATATCAAAATCCTGAAGTATATTTTTTAAATAACGCAATTTCTAACGGAAAAACGAATGAGTATGCAAATGTAATAAAGAAAAAGCGCATCCGCTTCTTAATCTATTTTACAATTATTAAATCATTACGGACAAATTTTCACGCTTCTTATCTACAGCGAATTCCATTTCCTTTTTCTGTTGCTTCTCTTTTACCTGAATTTTTTCATTTTTTTACATCCACTCTTTCATCTTTCCTTCCATCCTAACTTCTTACCAACCTTCTCTCTTAATTTCTTCTTCTAAATCTGATATTAAAATATTAAATAAAATTGAGCTCATAGAACATCCTTGCCTTAAAGCTCTCACCTACCTTTACCCCTTTTTTACTATAACTTTTTCTATTTAGTTTCCGTCGATTTTAGTTTTCTTACAGTTTTCAGAAAAATGTCACTATTTCTTTTTTCTTTCAGCCAATTTCAGCATTTGAATTTACACTTTACTACAAAAAATTTTAACCCTTCAAAAGTTAAATTGCCTAATTAAAACTAATATAGGACTGTATAGGCCGAATTACAGCTAAATCCGAACTAATTTGACTTGGAAAACTACTTCATTATATTGCAAAAAAATATTTGTGAAAAAGTCTAATTTTTGCATTTTTTCATAAACAACGAAAGATAGAAAGAAAATTTGAGATAAAACTTTTCACGTGAATGAAACTTCTAAGAAACATACTTCTTTCTCGTTTATGACAAGTTATATCGTTTAAGATACAAAATTTAAAAAAAAATAGAAACAAACAATTTCCCGATCTTATGAATCATATAGTCCGGATAGAACTGATAGGATGTCTTTTTTATATTTGCAGAAACTTTTCAAAAATATGGAAAATTTTATAGAAAGTGAGAAAAATAATAAGAAAGCACTTGAAAGTTTCATTTTTTTCTACATGCGATGAAAGAAACAAAGAAGATTTTCTGGAACGCCCCACGTTCTTTATTTTCCCCATATTGTTTATGTTGGCTCAACCATTTTTGAGTCCAGAATTTTTATTTCTAATTTGATTTTTGATTTTTTTTCGTAAACGAAACGTGCGACCATGTAAGAGCAAGATAAGAAGAAAAATGTAAAGAAGAAGTTTTCTAGCTTAGTAAACTTTCATTTGAACATTTTTGGTAAATTGCGTCGTTTCCGAGAAAAATGCACAAATTCGGGTTTTCAACAATATTATACTAGAATGTGAAGATCTGGTTCAATAAGAAAAAAATACACAATGTATGAAATAGATATTGCCATATATTTCTGAAGAAAGAAATAAAAGTTTATAAAAATTTTGCCTGAGAAAATCACTTTCAAGAAACTTAAAAAAATAGAAGCAAATGATTGTAGCAAATAATGGTTTTGACGAAACTGTGAAATAGTTTTTTCTTAATTTTCATAATCGAATGATATATATTTAATTACTAAATCATTCTGTTTCCCTCAGCTGGACATTATCTGCATAATTTGAAATAGAATTGGTAAAATGTACTTAAATCCCTGAAAAATTTGTCTAAATTTTAAACGGCCAGTATCACAAAGTCAGGATGTTATCACGCCTGTTTATAAATTCAGATTAACTTTACTTGAATCCATATAAATTTCTACTTATTTTATGTTAATCTCTAAACATAAGTTCCTTTCTGTATTTGAAACGTAACATTTTTAAGTACTGTTATTTCCTATAATGAAATTGGACAAAATCGTAATACAAATGTTTAGATGCTCATAGAATGATTTCAGCAAGGATAAGATTATATGTTGATCAGATAATAGTTTTTTATTTTAATTCATACTAATTATTATAGTATTGGTAATTTAATTTTTTATAAGGTAATAGTTTTTAAAATAATTCGTTTCAATTTTTCCAATGGTTAGACCAGAAGACATTTTAAATTATTTATTCTCAAATCTACAAATGTTTTATACCTAATTATTTTTGGAGAATTATTGTTCTTCAGTATTTTTTATAAAAGTTTAAAACATTTTTGAAGATGGCTAATGGCTTTCTCGATTTCCGATGGTTTTCAGGAGACTTATCTTACATCGACATTTCTGTCGTTCATGTTTCGCCCTTCACAAAACGACTTGCGACATTAAGCTGCAAAGGAGACTGTCAGAAATATGAAATCTTAGCGGACGCCATTATAGCTCTTCAGTGAGACTAAATTTGCACGATAGTGAAAAGACCAAATTTATGGACGCGTTATAAGCTGAAAATGACGTTGATATTTTATTTCGTTTGAAAATCATTTGAATGAAAAACAAATACCATTTACCCGAAATTAAACAAAATTAAAAAATAATTGATTTTTAAATTATAAATTGGAAAACAAAGCCCCTCGAGAATTTCAAAAAATGTTCACTTTTCTACTTTTAAACACTTTATCTATATGTACCATTTTATTGCTCAAAATTTCTTCAAAAAACTATACCTTAGAGGATATAAAAGTCGAAACGTCCGGCATCAGGAAAAAATTAATAACATTTCACTGAACAAAAATTTTCAGATTTTGGTTCTTTCATTCTGGGAAATACACCCTGAAGTATTATTTCGATAAATTGCATTTAAAAAATGCACAAACTGACGAACTGAGCCTGAATTGAAGTTAAAAATATAATTAAAATTGATTTCTGGTTCTCTGTTTCCCTCTTTTTTCCTTTTTTATGTATTTGTCTGTAATTTTCGGAATGAGGTTGAACATCCAGATGCGGCGCTCAAAAATTAAATGTTGACATTTTTTTAGAAGTCTCCAGGAGACCTCGTTTTGGTCAGATCAAATTTCCTGTTCAAAGAGTTTCATTTAACATTTCATTATTTTCAGACTTAAAAAAAAGCAAATTCATAAAGAAAAGTTTCCTACCAGGTACGCGTTTCTGGAAGTTAATATCGGACTTTTCGAAAAGTGGAGACTTTATCCGTTCAAGGTTGGTTTCCCTCGCCGGAGAAAATCCTAGAACATTGGAATCTCATTCAATAAATTTGACTCTGGCACTTCAGTTTTTATCGTCCGGGCTATCTCGATTTATTTCGAAAAGAGGGGGTGGAAGAGGCGCTGCAATATAAGGTCGATGCCAGAATCCTCGAGAAAAGATGCTGGTATTGCTTTCTAAAAAAAACGACCCAATACAGCAACGTACGTTTTATGATATATTTCTTAAAGAATATACCGTCGCGCAATCTTTTTTATTTATTTATTATTTTCTAGAATTCGAGGAAAAAATGGTACCAGGCTGGTGATTTCATTTCTTAAATTTGCATTTTAACTTTTTATAAATAAAAATATTAATTGAAGCTGAAATAAGTTTTTAAACAAATTACACAAAATTAACAAAGTACCAAATTCGAAATATGTGTGTTAATCCACGATTATTATTTATATAAACAAAACGTAATGCCATACAGTATCAATTTTCAATTCGTTCAGAACAAAATTGTAATTTAATTACTTGAGTAACTCAATTTCACAACTCGAAAAAATTGTTCTTTTTTATTAATTTTGTAAGATTACTTGAATTTACTCCAAAGCAGCTAATTTTGCAAAAATGTATAAAACAGAAATTATGTAATTTTCCCGGATGTACAGGTTTTGTATAGTTATTTTTCCTGTACAATTGAAAATTCAAATTTCAGATTCAAACAAGTTAAACTCTAAACTGTTAATGTTCAACTACAGAAGATGGATTCTGAACGAAAAATGTAATAAATGACACTTCAGCCAAACAAGATTAAAATTTTGGAATATAAAAACAATTGAATTCAACAAAAAAAAAACTTTCAACAAAAGAGTTCAACTGGAATTTGTAACCGAATAATAAACATTTCAACCAAGAAATATTAATTCCCAACCATGAATGGTATGACGAAAACATTCTCTGGATTGTCAAACTGAAGTTTTAACGCCAAGGATAGTTATTTATATTCAATGGTGTGACAAATCGAATGCTCAATTTTAAGCTCGACAGTCTGAAAACCGGCTGCACTCGGGAGATAGTTTTTTGCAGTTTTCCTCTCCCGTGGCCGAACGTCGAGGCAAATGCGAATATCACTGAGTGTAATTAAATTAAAACCATGATTCTAACATAAGTCCACCTTAGCTGAATAATAAAAGGCTCGGAATGAACTAAATTAATTTCCTCATAATTCTTTAGAACTAGTTTTGGATAAATTAATGGTGATCTTTTGTATTCAAAAGAGAGAGCAGCTCAAGTGAAATTGCTCTTTGGCTCCCTTGCGTGAGACTCTGATTGACTTAAGCCAACCCATGGCTAATGCGTTTAACTCGTTAAGCGAACGCATCTAGATTCTCTAGATTTTAGACGTCGAAGTTAACGAAGGTCGCAATAAGTAAGAGACTAAGAGCACGGAGATGCGGTTCGTCGGCGAGCTTGACAAGCTTTCTATTTTCAGAAGTTGTACAGTAGCAAAACTCTCCATAATGCAAGTTAACTAACTGGAAACTAAATTGTTAGCTAAAAAGCCAACTCGCATGTGGACTCTTGCTTTTTTTCCTGCCTGGACGTCGACATCCTCGCACTTCGTGACTAGTTAGCTTTCATAAATAGGATCTGTCTCTGAAAAGTTATATTGCATTAAATGTAACTTTTGATATTAAAATTTAATATAATAATAGAATGATAAAAATCTCAGGGAAATAAGAACAACATTGTACTACATAATTTTCATTTATGGTTTGAAAATCAGAAAGATGGAATTATTTAATTAAACCTTTTTCAGGACGACTAGATGCAGCCAGTTCATTCAATATTTTAGTTTGTGAAAATAATAACTAGACCTGCTTTTAGAGAATTCCTGTAGGTAAATTAATATTAATGCTTGTTTTTATTTATAATATATGTAATCAAAACAAGTAACTTTACAGTTACTCAAAATAATTTTTAATAGAAAAATTACGTGTACAGCAGTTATTTTCCTTCTTACAAATAACTTCAATCAATGGAAATAAACTTGGCATTATCGGATGACAAGGATGTTCAAAGAATCTTCCTTATTTTAAAGCATGTTTTTATATCGCTATAAGCTAAAAATCTAGAACTTTGCAGGTAAGAATTCAACTTTTTTCGTATTTTTGTCATAAACTCACCTCAAAAATAACTTTCTTCTAATACTAAATACTTGCTACCAGTTGATGACCATTTCAAGAGGTGAAAAAATCCCTAAAGTTCACCCGGAAAAACATTTTTTTCTCGATATCTCTGATTCTAAGCAAACTTTTGTTAAACCAATCAGAGATTGGTTATTATGAAGCACCGATATTATGTACAGAATTTTGCTTCCCAGGGTTTACATCTCTTAATTTTTATTAGGGTAAAAATTAATTTTTTTACATTCTTGGGCTAAAAAAATGGTAAAAATAGTATATATATGGCTTATTCAGATGTTGAAATTTTTTTTCACAATCCCTCTTTTATTATGTAATTTTGTTTTAAAACCAATTGGCGATAGTTGAATATCGAGCGGCGATATTAAATACAGAATTTGCAAACTCATAACGTTATGAGCGTTCTTGTCTCTTATATATATATATTTATTTATTATATTTATATTTCTAGCCTTATCAAAAAAATTTGATGTAAGCCCTGGAGCTTGAGATGTTAAATTTAATATCGTCATTCGATAATAAACTATCACCAACTTAGTTCTAAAAAAATAGCATAATAAAAAAGAAATTCTTAAAAAACCTTTCAAGGCTAAATTTCAAGGTGCTTTTGTCCAATAAAAAAAGGGAAATATCCTCTGTACGGTCGAAATTCTGTACAAAATATCGGCGATCGATAATGAAGAATCTCCAATTGGTTTTAAACAAAAAATCTGTTTAGAATCAGAGATATCGTGAAAAAAGTGTTTAAGGATGAACTTTGGGGGGGGGGGGTTGACCCCATAAATTTGTTTATATTTAAATGCAGATAATTATTTTATTTAATCACTGTAAATTTATTAATTATCAGGAAACTACAAAAAGCCGTTAGTCAATGTCTGTTATTACAAAGGGTAAAGCCCGTAGGTTCACTTTCACCAGAAATACGGTGATATTATAATGAAATTATATTCTATGAAGTTTTTAAATCAGCTGCCCAATCCTTTAATAAATTTATTATACATTTTTAATTTGTGTATATAAATGTTAAGAAATACATTTTAAGGTCTTCTTGTATATTTTTACGTATCACGCGCCGTTTGGCGTAATATTGGAATTTTCAGTTCTCTGCATATTACTTACGATAAATAAAAACAAAATTACAAAACCTATTGGAAAATGGTTAAAAAACATTTTGTAGGATTTTTCAAAAGCTATAATTTCTCATTGAGACTTTTTTTCGTAGTTTGCGTCATTTGACCATTCTGATTCTTTCCCAATCATAAATGATGAGAATGTAATAAATGATTACAAATTTTTATCTCTTTTTTCTGGTGAATAACTTTTTCTATCAATTGTTTTTCGTACCTTTTGTCGTTTTTCCATAAATTTTTCATTTTTATTTTTATTGCCATTTTTATGATTAAAACCAAACCTACGTCTCCTATCAAAAAGTGATTCATCACAAATTTTTAGCTCTTTTTCGGACAAACAATTTTTGTTTAATCATTTTCTTTCGTATCTTCTGTCGTTTTTCGACAAATTTTTATTTATTTTTTTTATTCTCAATGTTATTTTTCACGAATAAAAGAAAAATTACGCGCCCTATTAAGAAGTGATTAATAACGAATTTGTAGATCTTTCTTCGTATCACAATTTTTGTTAATTCATCTTTTTTCGTATCCTGTCTAGTTTTACCAAAAAATTGAATTTTTCATTATTTGCGGTGCAATAAAAAGTTGAATTTCCCATTTTTCAAGAAAAGCCAAACAGTTGTTATGATAATCTTGAAGGAATATCAAGAAGCAATGTTTTTCTTCTCGTTACTTTTTTTCATATCGTGCGTATTTTGGCTGAAAATTTTGATTTTCAATTGATTTAAAAAATTTTGAAAATGCTGTAACCCTGAGAATATTTTTTTTTATCGAAAAAAGTCCTTAGAATAAATTATTCTTCTTTTCTAATGCTATAAATATCCGCATATAGAATTTTCAAATTCAGAAAAACGTGGTCTCAAAAATTTTCAAAATGTGCTCACTTTTTGAATTTTTATCGAAAATGAGTGTCTGACGAACTCGACCTTCCTTTTGAGACATAAAAAAAGTGTATTAAAGATGGATTTGATACGTTCAGTTTTTCGAGAGTTATCGTGTTTATGAACGGACG
>JAWWLR010000128.1:3143850-3161255 GCA_035041075.1 Acraspis erinacei
GCCGTGCACTCGAGAGTGAAAACAATTTGCAATGTATTTTTGGACCATCCTCGTTCTCATTTCATGAGCACTTGTGTTTCTCATAGGTATTCAATGTTTCGCAATAGAGGGAGGCTTTTCTATTGTAAAAGAAAAAAATGGACACTTCCAATATTTTTCAAACTTATGTTTCTCACTACTGAAAATCGTATTTTCAGAAAATCAGAGACACCATCAAGAGGCTAATCAATGTGTTCTCTTATAACGAACAACATTTTAAACTTAAAGTAGTGCTCTATTTCCATTTCCTTAAAAAATACTTATATAAGCAATGTAACCTTTCTTTTAAACTTTAGAAGTAGCTATTTCATGATCATTAGTACAGTAGGTCAAGCAATGCATCTTAAAACCGCAAACCAATAGAACATATAAAGTCTTGTTGTATTGTTAATATTAAATAAGTTCTTCTCATATAAACAAAATAAACAATACTTTTTGAAAAATAATAAATACGTATTAGTCGATCAGAATAGTTCATGAAAGGTTGTTCAGTAGGCCAATTAATGTGTTTCTAAAACGTGAACAAATACACGATACAGAATTCTCTTGTATTCCCAATATTAAAAAGTTTTCCTCATATTAAAAAGATAAACAATATATTTTGAATAATTGTGAAGAGGTGTTGCTATAGATCAAACGTGAACATGAATGTTCAATTTCGTGTGTTTACAGTTTAAAACTAGAGAATTCGGAACGTATTTTTTAAATTAGCCTACCTTAAATATTTGCAGGACTAGTATTACATAAGTTTCCGTAAAGTTAGCCCTGAATGAGTTGGAAAAGGGATTAGTCTTACGCAAAATTCCATAACTGTAGATAGTTTGCATAATTTATAATAATGACGCTTTGAATGGTTTTTTAAATAGTTTAGTTTTGAAGATTTATAGTTGAAAGCTCTTCATTTGTAATGTATAAATAAATACTGTCAAGTTTTTTTGACTTTGAAGATCGAAAGTTAAGTCTTCAATTGAAAATCTTTTAAATAAAAGAAATTCCGAAATTAATTTATCAAAATTACAGATTTTTTAATTGCAAAACTTGGAACGTACTTAATTTGTAATCGTAAATATTCAACATAGAAAATCGTAAATTTTAAAGGAGAATAAATAAAAATGCTTAAATTTGAATAATTTATAGGGGCAAAGGTCAATTTTTTAAATTATAATTCTTTCAAATTAAAGAAATTTGAATGTCGATTATTAAAAGCACAGAAATTTTATTGTGCAGTTTCAAAATTAAAATCACTTCAATTTAAGAAGAGTCCCAATTCTAAATATTTCAAAACGGGCAAATTTTTCAAACTTTATATAACAAAATTCAACACTTCAATTGTTAGAACCTACTATTCAAAGTTCTACATACAATTTTGAATAGTTAAAGTTAATAATTATAAAATTATAAAAATATTTTAATAAAAATTCTTGAATTTTAATGATTTAGAGAATTTATATTTTTCAAACTTAAAACTTGCTAACTTAAATATTAACAATTTAAAGTCTTAGAATTTGGAAGTATAACAATTTAGAATTCTTCAATTTAAACTATTGGCAGTTTAAACTGCTATAATTGAGTAGAAGTATTAATAAAAAGGCTTCAATTGTGATGATTTCGAAGATCAAAAGTTAAGAGTGTTGAGTTCTAAATGTGGCAAATTTATAACATTTGCCATTTAAATCATCCAAATTAAAGAATTTTAAATTCTAAAACTTAAAACGTGCATAATTTTTAATTTTGAAATTTCAGACTAGAAAATTCTTCAATTTTAAAGATTTAAAATTCAAATTTCTAGAATTGTGAAGAACAACAATTGAAAATTCTTAAATTTTAACCAGGTAGAATTGCAAATTATTCAAATTTTATATTTATAGGTATACATATTTTTAAACGTTTTCTCGGGAAGGTTAATTTGTAAGATTGATATTGAAAAATTTTCATTTCTAAATGTTTGGAATTGAAGGCTTTTTAATATTTAATGTGTATTATAGAAAATTCTAGAACTTTAAATTCTGTTTTTTAATATTTTAATTTTTATAATTAAAAATTGAAATTTATTCATCTTTTTATATTTTCAATTCGCAATTTTTTCAATTATGAACATTAAAAATGGCAGGTTTGATTTCTGTTTTGAAAATTCTTATAAGTTTCTAAATATGGTAACATATGGTTTCATATATAATGAGGAACTTTTTAGAAACTACAAGATACCTAAATCAACAAATGGAAATGTAACAAGTTACTTTAAAAAAAACCTTCATATAGTTTTGAATGATTCTAAAATGAAATACAATTAATTATTATTTTGATCTAGGATGGTGAGAATTTGATATTTTAATTGAAGCTAAAGAACTTTCATTCAATCAAAAGAGCTTTAAGTGGAAAAATATGTTTATCTGATGTCACTTTGACGTCTATTGATAAATTGTAAAAGTGGGTGGTGGAAAAAAAGATCTGAAAACAAAAGCACGCGATAAGTGAGTGGAAACAGGAGTTTCAATGTGGACAAAGGGAATTAATGATTTTCATGATTATTATATATAATATTCAGTTTACTCTAATAGGTCATTCTTTTATGTTGTATTAATCCTCTATTCAGTTGAAACGATAAAAAATGTTTAATCTTCTAAATGGAGTCTCCATAAAATGGCTCAAGAGCCATGACACAATTTCGTCAATGGTGAATCGAAGCCTCGCCTAAAGCGTTCACTTCACCTCGAGAATTTTTCATGATTGATGAAGCAAAAATGTAACATTGTACACGTTATATCGGATGTAGCCTCAGCACGACGTCATTTCTTATCCTGGAAGACTGATAGTCGTTGCCATTAAAAAATTTCCCTAGGCCTTATACGTAATTCCGGCTTTCTAGTAACACAATTATCTTTAAACCTAATTCCGACCACTCTGATAGTGCAAATTATGTTTATCAATTTTCATCAGGAGATTAGTGTACTTTTTGTGCTCAACTATAAAGCTTTTTGTCTTAGAAAATGCGGCTTTGAATCTTTTGTGAAAAACTAAGAGCTCTATATATATATTATGCTTTTTCTATTAGACTTTACTTCTTGGAAAAGTCTTTCGAAGGAGCTTTGGATCCACTTTTGTATACCTTTTTGTGTCCTGGGGCGATACTGAGACACTGGGTGCCTCTTTCGCGTAATAAAACTACGTTCAAAGTGAATACACATGCCTTCATATGCATGGATTATTATGTGCATTTTTCTATTAATATTTGCTAATATTTGTTTTAACAGGCAGTGTGCTTCAATTAATAATAGATAAGTATGATGAAAATGTCAAGATGATTTCTATAGTTATCAATAAAATTTTTATCTTAACATCGCTTGGAAGAAAAGTTATTGGATTTAGGGATGATCCATAAACTACCTTACGCGTTTTTCTCTTGTTCAAAGAAATATGGAAATAACATTTCCGTGAAGTTGAAAAGGATACAATGATACAGACGAAAGGAAAAATGCGTAACGTAGTATATAAAATGTGAGGGGTTGAATTGACACGGGATGTATATGACCCAAAAAGGTGAAGCTACTATTTTAATTTTTTGGTATAAAATTTCGCCATTCTCTGCACGAGAATTTCAAGCTTTTTAATTAATTTATTCTCACATGATGTTTTAAACTATTAAAAGTGACGTAGATGAACGAAATTCTTGTTGTACGTTTTTGAATTAGTGTTTTTTTTACAGAATTCTTTCAATTAGGAGGATGAATTAGGGTGGATTCAACATAAACTAGAGAGATGAAACTTCTTCTGTTCTTTTTTGCATCAAATTCTGATATCATTTGGAGGAAAATTTTTAAACTATTGTATTTAAACTCATTTTTTAATATTTGGGGTTGAACCAGCTATAACATTTTTATGAAATTTACGAATTGGGATTTTTTAATAAACTTTGCGAACCTTATACTTATAATTTCTTATTTCTGGAAACGTAATGAAGGTACAAAATTTGGGTTACGCTTACCGAATTTCGGTGAACCTAGATAAATATTCAAAAATAATAAAGAGAGAATTTTATAATTTCGTACAAATACACATTTCGCTCTAATTACCATCTTTTTTGTGTATCTTAGTAACTTCTTCTTTACTATTTTATAATATTAGTTTCAGCGCTTGTTTATTAACAAATGCCAAGTTTGGGAATATAAAAAGACACAGAGAAAAATGAAAATTGACCCTTAACATCTAGATTTGTTCAGGTTAATATATTTAATATCTAACTACAGGACATTCATCTAAATGTTGAAGATTAGCTTCTGTGGATATTAAAGACATGCAATACCGAGCTTTCTCAAATCGAAGAACTTTTTCAAGAAGAAATATTACTTCTGTCAACCATTTCACTCTATCCAAACAATTTACAGAATTATTATTAATATTTGTAAATATAATATATTAGTAATCATCATTTTCTCATAAGCTCACGTACGACCCGAAAGGATATCTAACGACAGTGACTATAAGATTCATCGAGCGGTAATTTTCAAGTAGACAAAGTTGAATTTTTTCGCATCGAAACAAAACAACATTCAATAGAATTGTCACGCTTACCATTTCCCTTGTGGTGGGTAAATCTTAAAACGTGAAGGTAATTTCTGTCGCAGGTAAAGATTACCCTTCTTTTTTTCTGCGTAAACATAAACATATATTTAAGCATAATTTTTCGAAAACCTAGTATATGTTATGTGTTAGTATTTATATTGTAGGTTATACTTATACTTATACTTTGAACATATACTACAACGAATTTTTGTTAAACTACAATTTGACTCTAGATAAATTGAATCTAGATGGAATGACAAGGATTCCTGGCTAATAAAAACATGGGCATACAATTGATTTATCTTTGCTAACCTATTTACATCTAGTCAGTCAAGGCTGATGCTTTTTTAAGTTGCTTACATCATTTCTAAATATTTTAAATAGAACTAAAGTATATGCATGATCATAAATACAATAGGCTCTTTCATAAAAAATTTCAAGCTAATTTAGTGTTCACATTTTGATGTAAAAATTAGTTTTGAAATTTTCTAATGCCTTTTGTCTTTCATTGTTCAAGTTCATTGATGCATGAAAAGAACCTGTTAAATATAAGACTTTTTTCTTAGAGTGCAACTTATGTCTTAGAAAAACAAATATTTTCCGAAACTGTGATAATTTTCGAAATTTGGAACAATTATATTCATACAGGATAACATTAAATATATATTTGATGCACTTTAGAATTATTAAAACTTGAAACTCTTTGCGTGAGGTCAACAATATTATTTTAGAATTATAGAAACTATTTTGTTTTGACGAAATTTTATAGCGTTCTAGTTTAATCGCTCTATTTTTCTTTTCTTACTGAGATAAACCTTGTTATTCTAACTAGTGTTTTCAATTTGGCGCCTATCCTTACTAGAGAAAATAGCTGATTTGTTGTATACGGGTAAAAGGATTTGTTTTCTGTGCATTGAACATCTATTTCTCTTCATGTAGTTGATCGAAATATACAAGCTTTCGAGAAGTTCACTTATGAAACAAGATGAGATAAGATATCATAAAAAAGAAGCAAGCTTTCTCATTCTTGCTCGTTTCTCGAATCTTTTTCTCAAATGCAACACTACTAGAAATATTGAGTTGATCGAGATTCTTATCTTCAGCTCAACTCTGCATTTCTAGTTAATATATATTAATAAATAATAATATTGTATTTTAACATCTGGAAACTCTGAAACACCATGTTAGTGAGTATCCCATAATTTTCAACAATCTGTATATGTACAGTATGTTACATAAGAGCGTGGTCACTGTTTCATGTAGAAAAAAAGCGTAGCGATCTATTTCTTTTTCTATTACATAGACTATAGAGGGCACCTCAGTCCTCCATGATTGATGGAAGGAATCAGCTATTAGTCGAATTCAGTCGATCTTCGAGTGATTTTTCGATCGTGTCGAGCGCGTAACAAGTGGAAAGGGTAAAATGGGGTTGTCACCTTAGATTGGCCATCTCAGTCAGCGGATGGAAATCCAATAGAAAATGTGTGGGCTCTGATAAAAATGCAACTTCGCAAACGCAAGCTATGTAATTTGGATCAACTTTCTCGATAAATTCGAAAAATTTGGTGGTCTTTTCCAAAATAATATGCCGAAAACTGCCCCGACGATGTCAGGCCATAATGGATGCTGGAGGAGATTGGACTTGCTACTAAGGTATTTGCATTGTGTATTGACGACCAATTAAGCAATAAATGTGCGAATTTAAAAAAGTCTATTGTTGATATTGTTCAACAGGATAAAAACATTCGGGCGCAATGAAAATACATACATACTCGCAAATGTAACTTTCTATCGCCAAATGTGAGTCTCAGAAGCTATTTTCGCATGCTTCACTCTGCCGCTTTGTCAAAGTCAAGTGACCCACGAATGTGCCTTCAACTTAAATAAAAGTGAGTATGTGTTTGGATCCCGGTTTTATTTGGATGGAAGACCTAGGGGTGCTTGTGTGAAGAACACGGGAAATACGAATTCAAAGGCAGGAGGGATTGACTCGTCTAGACGACCCTGCTGGGTTTTCCACCCGTATGTTTTCCTTCCCAAGGTGAAAATTACTTCAGGCGCTAGTAGCTCTGGTCGGGATTCCTATTAACTTTGCTTCAACATTTACATAGCAAAAGACGCCATGTTATGCATTGAACGACCTCAAGGTATTGGGGCCACAATTTCGTGCTTTGTCTAGTTGAAACCAAACGTTTCTCATTTGTGTTAGGTAATATCTCGCGTCACATTTTTAGTGAAAACGTATCGGTTAATTTGATTTCATTGGATCTCTACTATGCTTGTTATTTTGATTTAATTAAAACTCATATGTGTGTGTAATTTGGAGAGTTCCTACTACCTTTTTTATTGTTTGCTGAGAGGTTGAGGGGCTTCCTATAAATTAAGTTACTAATTTGATATTTAGTACCTATGTTTCCTAATCACAAATTTGAAGGATGTTTGCAAATTTGGCTAATGATGGCTGTGCAACGGTAAAGTTAAATAATGACTTAATAAGTTTGAAATTAATCCTGGTTTCGAGAAACTTTAGATATGCTTACGTGTACTGCAGTTGTCTCGCAGTCAATACAATTTTGTAAATTGCTGATAAGGAAAAGTCTCGTTTCAAAGTATCTTATAAAGTCCGAGGAAGCAGAGGAAAAAAAAGAGATGGTCGATAGGACAAGCGACGCTTGACCAAAATATATTTTTTGCACAACACCGACATTTTAGACAATATTTTAGACGGAAGATTCAAAATTCTAAGACTTTATTCTTCCTTATTGCTATAAGAATTCAATCATTCATTGCCGTAAACGTCGTTAAATATGAAATCTTAGAAAGACATAGTCCAAAAGAAGAGAAATCGAAAATCTAATTTTTGACGTATATTTCTACATTACTTTTCGGAAAAGCTAGCTTATTTTTGTATTTTTAAAGCAATCATTATCAGCTCAGATACCCTGCAATGCTTGAGAACACATGAGTGGCCCGACAGATGGATTACTAAGGAAATTCTTTATCATGTTATTGATGCAGCTCTTTCCAGAATTGATTTCCAAAAAATTTCAATTTGACGACATTTATCGCAATAAATGACAAAATGCTTATACTGTGTTCAGAGAGAAACTATATTGTTTGCAAGTGTGAACAGTTTTATCTCCTCTGAATGAACTCTGATGTTAGATTTTCGATCTCTCTTCTTTTGGATTGATGTCTGCTCAAAATTTAACTTTCACCCCGTTTACCGCAATGAATGACCAAATTCTTATTATTCTAAGGAAGAATAAAGTCTTAGAATTTTGGGTCTTCCCTCCAATTTTATCTAAAATGTCGGTGTAGTGCAAAAAAATATTTTGGTCAAGCGTGACTTCTCCTATCGACCATCTCATTCCACATTTTCGTTTGCTTCCTCGGAATTTATGAGATACTTTCAGAAAAAAACTTTTTCTTATCACCAATTTACAAAATTTTATCGACTGAGAGACCATTAAAGTACGCGTATTTATAATTTAATTTTATCTCAATGAAAATAAAATTGATGTATAACATATTTTCCAATGCCGGAAAAAGTGGGGGTTTGAACTTAGACCAATTTCAGAGCAATTCGGCTATTTTCAATTTCGTTTATCCAACACCCTTAATAGAACTCAATCATAAAGTTCAAGTATTTTGGTTTAAAAGTTAATTTTTGTTAGAAGAAAAGTCTTCTATTATATTTTTAGTTCAGAATTCATCTCGCATTGTTAAAAATTCTACTATTTATTTGAAATTTTAATTATTCTGTTGAAAATGCAAGTATTTTGTTCAAAAATCATATTTTTGGGCAATCATTAAACTATTTTATTGAAAGCTTAAATCATTTATTAAAACCTTTATTTTTGTTGTCAATCACCTCTTTTGTTGAAAATTCATATTTCAGGGCTTAAAATTCCACTTGTTTGTGGAAAATTTATCTTTTTGGCTTGAAAATTAAAAAATTTGGTAGAAAATTAAATAATTTGTTAAAAATAACTTTTTTATTGAAAAATCATTTTTCATGTTTCCGGTTTAAAAGTCAGCTGTTTTCTAAAAAATGAAAACATCATTTTTCTGATTTTAAAAATCAACTTCTTTCTATAAAATTAAATTTTTAAGCTTGAAAGCTTAACTCATTTGTTGAAAATGCATGTTTTCCGGTTTAAAAGTCAACTGTTTTTCTAAAAAATTAAACTTTTGGGCTTGAAATCTTAATTCTTTTATAGAATACTTAACTCTTAACTAATAAATTATTGGTTGACAACTTATCTTTTTTAATTCGATATTGAGTTATTTGGTTCAAAATTCGCATTTTGGTAGAAAAATTAATTTTCTTGGTTGAAAATTCATCTTTGTAGATTGGAAATTAAACTATTTTATTGAAAATCTTTTAAAATAGTTTTAGCTTTTGTAAATCTTTTAAAATATGTTGATATCATTTGGAACCTTTATGAAATCTTTGTGAAGTTGTGTCAAACTATTTGATAACTCTTTAGTTAATTTTTAGTTGCATTCTAATTAATTTAAGCTAAACATTGAGAAACCAATTATAGAGCTACTACGTCGTTATATAAGTGAAATAGACCCTGAAAAAGATATTACTGGCACAAAGTGCATCCTATTTGGCTGAAGTAAAAAAAAAGACTTGACTTCTCGTAAAAAATATTTAATTGAGACCAATAAATTCGTGCTCTTTGAATGAAAAAAATGATCTATTCTAGCAAAATAAACTGTAATAGGATTAAATTAACACTGTTTGATTTAAAATTTCGATCCGTAGGGTACCATTTCTTTGAAGGAAAGAAATGTTTAAAAATTATCTATATTTTAGTTCAAGATAATGACTTATTTTTTACGTTTTCTAAATAAGGTATCACATCAAAAAATGAAGTGGTTGTATTTTTAAAGATGAAGTCGAAGATGAAGTTAAAAGATGATTTTTAAGTGGAAGAATATCACTTTGCCACATATTATTTTATCACTTCATTGTCTAAAGAAATTTTATGATTGAATAAAAATACAGTTCAATAGGATTAAATAAAACGAATAAATATATATTAACAACATATCTTTGCTTTGAATTTTTTTTTTTGCTTGAAATTAGCACAAATATTTGGATATTTAAAATTACATAAATAAAATTGAATGAACATTTAATTTTTGCTCACAAATGATTTCATCCGAGCAAGAAAACCTTTCCTTGAAGAACTTTTCAGATTTCAAGAAATCTGGGCCTTTTTAATAAAAGAAACCATTTTCTTGAATGTATGGAATATTTATTTATTCAAGAAAATACAGCCAAATATTTAATTTACTTAGATTGACCAGAGATATATTTTTTTAAATCAAGAATTACTCTTCTGAAGGAATATTTTCTTAATGCTAAGAAATAGGATTAAAGTAAATGAATTTACATCACTCGAATTTGTTCAATATTTTTGAACTCTTTACCACTTTTCTCAAATTCTTAAAATCTGTCTGAAATCTTTTTGATAAATTAATTTTTGTTGTTGAAATTTTTTTAATCTTTTGAAATCTCTTGAAAAGTTTGAGATCTTTGAAATACTTTGAAATCTGGAGGATATTTAGAATTTGAGTCGTCAATCCCTCTCGATATTAGCTTAAATTATTTTTCGTAGATGTTTTAAATGATATGTTTTATGTAAACGATATTAGACTGTTATTTTCCGTTGAGAATATCACACTCGGAAAGCATGATTACTCAATTAATAAAATCCAAGTGCTTGTACTAAAAATCGATATCGAATGAGCAATTGAAATTCTCACCTCAGGGAGCAGCTTCGAAGATTCGCTATCGAGATGAGATTAAGGAGTTCTCACTTCTTGGGTGTCTCTTGAATATCCGGAAAACGTGTCAGGGAATACGTGCAACAGCTTACCGTCTCAAAATTTGCATCCACGGGCATATGTCGACTTGCAACGAACTTTCCAGCAGCTTGTGGATACCCGCTGTGATTTGGGACTATAAAATTATTCAAAATTAAATGTTCAGTTATTCCTAGAGCAATTAAGAGTAGTGCCTCACAAAGTATAATTTCTTCAAGTTTTTTATATATAATATGTAAATTAAACAAAAAAAATTAAGGAATTGATGCAAACGAAATTCGATGTGGAAGAAAATTTCTTAGTTCAAACAGAAGAATGCTGTAAAATCAAATCAGTAATGATAAAATATATTTGACTAAAATCATTTTTAATATTGCCAACTGTAATCATGATTTATGAATTTTCATATCTCTTAATTAGCTGGGTGACATAATGTCCTATTATGAACTGTTAAATCAATGAAGAATTTCAAACCTCTATAAAAATGAATTCTTTTCCATTGGCGTCATATTTAGAATTCCAATATTCTACATTCAGCTATATATTATCCTTGTTTTAAAGATGTTTATATTGCTCCATTAATAATAATACTTACCGTACATTCTACTGCAAATGCCTGCTTAAAACATTTTGCCAATATCGCTTGTTCTCTTTTAGCGATATTATTCACTGCATCAAGCATAAATATCGATCGTTAACGTCACATTTCTAAGTTAAAAAATGTTTTTGATCAAATATAAGTTTGGAATATAATAAACACGCCCTTTAAAACTACAATTATCCGATGTTTGATAATAATATTTTTGTAAAGCGGATTCTCCACCACATTTAAAACTTGATATGTAATTTTCAATTGTTTGCAACATTTTTGAGGCCATCCGTAAACTACGTTAATCAATTTTCAACGAAACAGTTGAAACGGCAACCAAATAAATGGACTTTCCATCAGATAAGACGAATTTTCAACAAAATAGTTCAAATTTAATGAAATAGTTATTTTTTGAAACCAAGAAGTCGAGTGTTTTTAAGGACAGTTGAATCTTCAACAAAAAAGTACATTTCTCTCCAAGGAAGATAAAAATCAAACAAAATGGATAAATTTTTTGAAAACTTGTTCAATTAAAGAAAATAGCTTAATTTCCGAAAATCATTCAATGTATAACAATATAGTTCAATTCTTGATAAATAAAGATACATGTTCAACCAAACGGCGCAACTTTGAACTAAAATTGATATATTTTGAACAAGAAATGGAATAGTTTAATTTTCAAATAAAAACATTTCGTTTCAACACAAACAAAGAATTTTCAACCAGTTGAATTCAATAAAAAAAGAATATTTTTTAAGATAATATTTTAATACTTTATCAAACAGATGAATGTTCAACAAAGACCCAAAAAGAAAATTTGTTAACAAATGAGTTCAGTTTCCCAGCTAAATAGACGAGTCTCTTAGAAGACAGTTGTCTTTTAAACTGTAAAAGATACATTTTTAACAGAAAGTTAATAATGTTTAATTTTGAAATCTGAATTTAACTCAAAATTTTCTTCTAACCCGATGAAAACTATTCAAAAAAATACATGCATAAAATAGTTAAATTTTTAGATTAAAAGATTAATTTTTAGCAAAAAAACACGACTTTTCACAATAGTAGATCAATTTTCGACCAAAAGCATCAATTTTTCGCCAAGAAGATCAATTTTTTATCAAAACAGATGCATTTTTGAACTACATAGATTAATTTTGAAGCTGAGGAGACGAATTGTCTAAAAAATAGTTGAATTTTTAGCCCGAAAATATGAATTTTTACCAAATAAGTTAATTTTCTACCAAATTAATATATTTTCAAATTAATAGTTGAATTTTGTACCAAATAGCGAATCTTTAAAATAAATAATTTACTCTGTAACCAAATAGTTGTATTCAATAAAAAAGACGAACCTTTAACAAAATTATTTAATCCTCAAACAAAGATATAAATTTTCAAAAAAGACAATTTTCTTTCCCAAAAGATGCATTTTCAAGAAAAGACTGGAATTTTCAAGCTAAAAAATGGAATGTCTTAGAAAAAGTTGACTTTTGAACAGTAAAAATAAATTGTCCATAAAAAAGTTAATTTTCAATTAATAAAGATAATTTTTTAACGGAATAGTTAAATTTCGAAGCCAAAAAAACAAGTGTTTTCGAAGGCAGTTGAATTTTCAACAAGAAAGTTCAATTTCTACCAAGAAATATAAAATTTTGAACAAAAAGGAGACAATTTTTAACGAAACAGTCAAATTTTTACCAGAAAATGTCTTAAACAAAATAGCTGAATTTCTAATAATTATTAAATTTTTAACAAAATAGTTCAATTCTCAGCCCAAAAAGATAGATTTTCAACTAAACGGTCCAATTTTCAACTAAAAAAATTAAGCCTACTAAAATAGAATAGTTCAATTGATAGGTTACAAATCACTGTTTAACAAAAACAATTAATTTTTAACAATAAAGTTATATTTTCAGTCAATAAAGATGGATTTCCAACAAAATAGTTGAATTCTTAACCCATAAAGAACAATTTTTCACAAGAAAGATTAATTTGCTATCCAAAAATACGAATTTTCGCGATAATATATTCATTTCCTACCAAACAGTAGAACTTTTAACTTATGGAGGATAAATTTTAAATCGAAAATGAATTAGTGAACTTTTCAAATGAAAACAATTATATTCCAACGGAAAAAAATACGAATTTTCAACAAAATAATTATATTTTTAACCAAACAGAATTATTTTCCATCAATAATATCAATATTCTATGAAGAATATGAGGTTTTCATAACAAAAAATGCATTTTTATGCCCGTAAATATAATTTTTCCACAAAGTTCATTTACAACGAAGTAGTTGAATTATCTAATAAAGTGACGCATCTTAAATAAAAAAATGCTGTTTAAGCAGATTAGTTCAACTCTCAACCAAATACTCTAATTTTTAGTTTAAGTTTGAAGTTTTTTTAATCAAATAGTTAAATTTTCAGATAAAAGAAATAATTCCTAACTAAGAAAAATTGAATTTCCAGCCAAAGAGATGAATTTTCTACCAAGAAAATCAATTTTATACCTCAAACTGACAAATTTTCAGCCAAATAGTTTCGTTATTAACAAAAAATATTTATTTTCTCCGAAACTTCAATTTTTATCAAAATAGTAAGATTTCTGTACCAAATTGTAGAATATTCAAACCGAAAAGTCGAATTTCTCACAAAACAGTTGAATTTTCAACCCAAAAATATAAATAAAAAGAAACTCAATTTACAACCAATTAGCCGAATTGCCAACCGAAATTATGAATCTTTAAATAAAACAAAAAAAAGAATGTCTATCGACTTAGTGTTTAACTTTGAACAAAATAGTTGAATTTAATCCCAAAAACTATATCTTTTTAACAATTAAATTGTATTTTCATGAAACAATTATATTGTCGACCAAATAGAAGAATTTTTCCTCAAATGAGATGAACTCTGAATCACAAATATAATATTAGAATTTTTTAATCAACAAAAGTAACCAAATCTACAATATATCATAGGAGGAAAGTGCTAAAGGGAAGTGTTCGAGTAGGTATAAAAAGGGAAACAGGGGTATAGATTTTTTTAATATTCTAAAATTTCTTTGTTTCTTATTTAAATAACTCTCTTGTTCCGTAAAAACGCTCCGATGCAGGTTGCTGATCAATATCTCTAGCAATCACCCCAGGAGAAGAGCCTGGAAAGGGTGAATAAAAAATTATACTATTGAAACAACTGCAAATCGCTTTTTAAAATAGAATAGAATACTTTTCCCTTAGGAAATTTCTATTTAAAAATGTGCACGTGACTCGAACGTAGAAACAGTCGTTCGATCAATTTTCGGTTTAAAAATCCACCATTCCCTAATGGCAATCTGATGTGAATTTATGCTCAATATATTCTTATCCAACTTGGCAAGATTTTCTGATGATTCGAAATTCGATGTCCTGGCCGCGAATGCTACATATTCTTGAATGAAATATTCACATCAGCACACTTTTCAAGTCCGTACGTGGTAACAGGTGAAGAAAAGTTTCTTGGTACGTGCGTGAAATTTTGGACTTTACAAAGGTCTGCACTGTTACATTCTCATTTTGCAAAACTGACATGCAGAAAATTGACACCCTCGTATGTAGAGTATTTTAAAAAGAAATGTTCGTAAAATAGATCCTAAAAATATTTATGGGTCGTTGCCAAAAAGCTGTGTCATTTGTGGCACGGTCGTGCCACCCATTTTCATCATTTAATGTCGTTACCTCAATTCTATATTCTACATTCTGGGGTTAGCAGTCTAAGGTTTCCAATATGGGGTTAAAAATTACTCCCCAATCTGGGGTTAGCAGTCCAAACTCTCAAATATTGGGTTAGCAGTCTGAACTATCCAATATGGGTTTAGGATTGTAATTTTTCCAATCTGGGGTTAGAAAACACTCTCCAATCTAGAGATGGCAGTCCAAATTCTTAAATATATAGTTAGCAGTCTAAACTGTCCAATATGGGGTTATAATTGTAAGCTTTCCAATCTGAGGTTAGAAATCACTCTCCAATCAGGGGTTAGCAGCCCAAACTCTCAAATCTAGGGTTAGCAGTCTGAACTGTAAAATCTGGGATTAACATTCTAAGCTTCTAAATCTGCGGTTAGAAGTCTAAACTCTCCAATCTGGAGTTAGCAGTCTAAACTCTCCAATCGGTGGTTGGAAGTCTAAAATCCTAAATCCGGGTCTAGCAGTCTAAACTCTCCAATCTGGGGTTGGAAGTCTCAACTCCTCAATCCGGGGTTAGCAGTCTAAACTCTCCAATATGGGGTTAGCAGTCCAAACTCTCAAAGCTTATTTTGTGATAGCATCGAGTGTCGATACATTTTTTTAAATAATACTCCGATAAAGTACTGTCATCGAAGTATTTTTGAGCAAAGTTAAAAAGATTTTTATCTTTTTCAGAAATTAATAACTAAAATATTGCTCAAATTTCCACGCAGTAACATGTCCCATAATACAAATTTTCACACAAAAATTATATATTTGTGACAAAAGAGTTTTGTTATTGATTACTGCTTATGTAGTAATTATTTTATTTAATTAAGGAATCTAAAACTTATAAGTACAGATAAATCTTTTATTTATGAAGGTGCTTACTTATGTTTCAAAATGTATACCTGAAATTTTTTGTTTACTATGTAATAATGTAATAATGTAATAATCACTTTCAAAAATCTTTTTAAAGCATTATTTATTTTAATCCTGCGTCTGTATTCACATAAGCAGAAGAATGTTATTTGTTTGTAAGATTTTATAATTTCAATCATTTGATTCATGAAAAAATCCGCGTCAATCAAAAGGTTATGATTGCCTGATGAATCTAGTTTTAAGATTAATTTTTCGTTATTTTTGTTTGTTTATAAATGATAAGAAAGTCCCCATAGCTACCAAGAAAGAAAACAAGAGTTCTGAAATTTGCAAATTTTCTTTTAAAACAACGAATTAGATTGACACCTCCGATCAATCATAAATACGAGTTTTGCGACAACAATAGTTTCCAGTCATTAATCAAAAATTGCACCATGTAATTTTAATTATTGAATTTACAAAAAAATAATTCTCAAAATTACTCATTAGGGTATAATTTCTTCCTGCATTTATTTGTCAGATGATCTTTTTTTATTTTCGTTTGATGTTATATCATTTAAAATTAACTTGGCTGGATATCAAAAAAGTTTCCCTAAACATTCCTGGAACATCCCAATGGAAGGTTCGGAGAAAGTCAGAAAAATGTTCCAGAAAGATTCCAGAAAGTATCAGAAAATGATTCCAAGGAACGTTCGGCGAACTTTCGCGAGGAAATAATAAATGAATTATTTAATTAAATTACTAATTTCTCGTGGATATGTACCGAACATTCCTTGGCAACATCCTCTAATAAACGGACATTCACCTACTTCCGGGAACCCTTCTGGAACATTTTTCGGAATGTTCTAAACCTTGCATTGAAATGCTCCAAGAATGTTTAGGAAACTTTTGAACTATCCGGGTATCTTCTATTGCTACAAGGTTCTGTATTCTTCATTCATCATTTATATGAAGAAATCTTGTGGAAACGATTTCATAAACATTTCGTAGAGACGCTACTGATTCTCCAATATGTCTTTAGCATGTCATAATAATGAAGTGTGCCATAAATGGAAAATTAATTAGCGGAATCAATTTTGCAATAGATTTCACTGAGGGTGCGATCATCTTCTAATAAACACTACTCAGTCTTCCGAAAACAGATCAGAATTAATTAACCAGTTTGGCAAAAAGGCAATTAATTAACCTCAAAGCAGCTAGGTCGCTTGATTTTACCTTGATAGCTTTGTAATAACTATGCAATACAGTCTTATCGATACATCGAGGCATGCGCTGAATAGGTATATTCGAACGCAACCGTGAGGGCGTTGATAAACAGTGATAATGAAAAGCGTGCTCGTGGAAGCAGAAGGCTTTGTAATCTTGATAAACGCGCTTTGAAGAATCGTATGAGCTTCGTGGCTCCTTTTGAGGTCATAAAGAAATCAGAATTAATCACACTCTGTGGAATATATTCTCTGTCCAATCAAATGGGGGTTGATAACGCAAATACCCGATTTAGAGGGACCGAATATAGAAGTTATCACTATTTTACTGAATAGCTATTATTAGTCGAAATCTAGATTAGAATTATGTTAAGTCATGCTGTTCAAGTCATTTAGATTAGATTCTAGTTCTTAATAGAAAAGTGATACGATAACGAATATCGCAAATCAAATTATATTATTACATGATTTATTGCTGGAATGCGATGTTAATTTGTCTGAACATTGTTATGATAATTGATTAAATAAATTTGTAGGATGGTAAAAATGACATACTTCAGACGAAAGGAATTGCGATGTA
>JAWWLR010000128.1:3163682-3174313 GCA_035041075.1 Acraspis erinacei
TTCTAGACCCTAGACGCTTAGAGAGGCTCTTTTCGTAAATTATTAGGAGATAATGCAATAGAGCACAACAACTGCGTTAGAAAACACAATGCGGTAGAAAATTCAATTGACAAAGTCTGGGTCACTGAAGTTAGGGATATAATTTAGTAGTTAAAAAACATTAAGGCTGCTGTGTATACCGCATTTGTAACTTTTAAATCTTAAAAATAAAATTGGAAATGAGCAAATTCAATTTTGGAAAAGGGCAGAAGGCGTGTGTTCTAATGCCAATGCGTTTTATGAATTGTAATAATATAGATTTTTGGAAATGATATATAATTTGACGGACAAGCTAGAAGGCGAAGCACGAGATACGTGATGAGAATGTGTTCGTTAAAGCCGAAGGAGCTTTAACAAAATATAATTCACAATCACCAAATTACTGTTGTCGATGCTTTGACCTTTAGTTTTAAAAAGGCTGCGCACAAGTGTGGGGAATATACAAAGATCGAATGTGTAGCGCGAGGTAAATGTATGGTCGAGCGCGAAGCGCGATTTAAATATATTATAGAGCGCGAAGCGCGAGAATCAATATTCGCGCGTCTGAGACGCAATCAAATTTGAAAACTAAGCGAGCCGCGCATATAGCGCGCGATGAGAATCTTCCCGCGATGCGGGCAGATTCTTTTAATTTGGAATATAACACTAACGTGAGTAAAAACATTATCCATCAAACAAAACACATCAATTTATATGTTAATAAAGTCTCTAATTTTTTGAAAATAAGATTTTCGTTAAGGCAGAAATATAAGCTTGAGAAATATTAGAAGTGTCCTTCTTTTCTTTAGTTAGAAAAAAACCTCCCTCCGCGAGGAATGGAATTTATTTAATACCTAGGAGGAAGGAAAATAGCATAAAATGACAGGAATAAGTACCCCTATTCTGAATAAATACACCCACAGTGTATATATTATTTAGCGGTATTTTACTTTGAATTTTTAACATTTGATTCGTTATTTTCTTCGAAAGGAAGGGAAACGTCATCTACAATAAAGAATGTCTGAGCTCTAGGTTTACACTGAAAACTGCGTTTCTTAACTTGGATGAGAGATTGGTGGTGGAAACTTGATGTGGCTTAAGGGGTTGGGAAACCATCTCTCTGCAACTACAACGCCTGGAAAGGTTACTGTCGCTTCGAGCTTCTCTCGGAATACGTAATGGTTTCTCTTGCGAGCTAGAAAAATGCACAGGCTGCATCGAACCAACCCGCCGCATAATAATCGAACCAAAAGTTTCCACACTTTTTCCTAACATCCCTCAGGACTTTCTACAAAATTTCCCACTTTATCCCATTCGAAAGGTATTGAATTTTTTCAACTTTCAACTTCATGGAATCTGTCTGGCAAGATCAGAGGTTAAGGCAATTTTATTCGTTTCAAATAATAATTTAACTTAGAATATATAAATATTAATAATAATCTAAAAGTCGGCCCTTCATGCTGAAGTCTGCATCTGGGGTTAGCAGTCTAAACTCTCCAATTTCATGATTTGAGGGTATAGCATGGAGGCAATGAAGTTTTCACAGCTAATAGATTCCAATCGCAACATCAAGTTAGTTCGCAGAGATGCTTTTGTTTTTTAAATTCCTGTTTCTTTTTCTCAAAATTAGTTTGTTTTATTATTTAAAGTTTAGAAGAGCATAAGTGTAGAAGGAAAATAATAATGTTTAATATAGAATATTGGTACCTCCATGCTGTAGTCTCCAATCTGGGGTTAACAGTCTAAACTCTCAAATTTCGGTTTGTGTTGGCCCTTAACGCCACTACACATGTGTTGCATTACAGGCCAATAAAAAACGAAGTTACAGAGTTTAGACTGCGTACCCCATATTGAAGGGTGTAGCATGGAGGTAATGAAGTACTCGTAGCTAATACATTCCGAACGCAACATTAAGTTAGTTCGAAGAGATTTTTTTTTCTCTTCCTGTCTTTTTTTCAAAATTAGTTTTTTTTTAATTATTTAAAGATTAGAAGCACTTAAGTCTGACAGAAAAACAATAATTTTCAATTTATAATCTCGGTATCTCAATGCTGTACTCTCTAATCTGGGTTTAACAGTATAAACTTTCCAATTTCGTTTTGTGTAGTGTTGGGATATCGATATCGAAATATCGAAAATATCGATAATAATAGTCCGAAATATCGATATTTGATATCGATATTCATAAAACGATATATCAAAATCAATATCAATATTTTGTCATAATTTCGATATTTTTTATTTTACGGACTATGTAGGAATAAATGATAGAGGGTTTCCTGCTTGTGACTTTGGTCAAAGTGGTTTTAGGAACATACTTTAGCTGGCGTTTATGGACATTCTTTGTTGTTCAAATTTACTTCTAATTTTAACCCTCCGCCGTCCTGGTTATATTTACCACCGCCGCCTGCCAAATGGGTCATCTGTGTCTACCCTCGTTTACCAATACAGTTTGCAATAATAAATAATTTGAAAATTCGAAGTTATTATTTAGATCCTATATTGATCATTCAATTGCTTTTGAATATTTAAAAAAAATCCCTGTTTAGATTCATTCTTTCTTCCCTATAAAATTCGACCTCGAAAAATTGCCTGTGTCACGTATTACCCTCAAGGACGGTGGAGGGTTAAATTAGATAGAGAAGATAGGAAGGGGAATAAAAGGTTGTATTAATTCAAAAAGTTGAAATTTCTAATTAAATATGTAATTAAATAATACAAATAAATTTAAGACAATGTGTAAATTAAAAATGATACATATAATTAACTGTCTCATTGTAAAATATACTATTTCCGCGGTTACAAGTGTTTTTAACATCGTTTTAATTTTGATATAAATTTAAATAATGCGAATTATTCTTCAGTAATGAATAATTAATATCAAAACTATCAAAAAATAATTAAATAAATGGGTTTGTAAATTTTCGTCCATTCTGATAATTAATTCTGGTATTCCAGGTCTTGAAAATATACATCTTTCTCGGGGAGGTTTGGTTGATAACTGAAATTTAAGATATCCGGATGGTTTTCTAAAGACCACAGTATTCTAATAATTAAAACTGGAAGTCCAGATATTGAAAATACATTATCATCGAGTAAATAGAGTTAAGAACCAAAATTTGAAATACCTGAATTGTTCTTCAAAAGTCCGGACATTCCAATAATTGATCCTGGTACAGCAGGTGTTAAAATCAAGACCTGGACTACCAGTTTTAATTATCAGAATGGGCGGGACTTTAAAAACCCATCAGAGTCTAAAAAGTTTCAATTCCTAACCCCAATTCCTCGAGGGAGATGTGATTTTAACAACTTGCCTAACAAGTATCATTACTGGAAAGACAGAATCTTTTAACACATGGAATACCCGTTTTAATTATCAGTGCAGAAGGACCTCTGAAGAACCATCCACCTCATTATTTATCAATCAATTTAATATAAATTTTTCATTTCTGAATAATAACTCGCATTATTAAATTTGGAAACAATTAAAACAACGTGAGACGAATCTTTCCTTCCTTTTTTCTATTTTTTCTAGCACATTTAAAAGTACAATCAAATCTAAACGACAAAGAATTATCATAAAGGATAACTAACTTCCGTTTGTACAACTATTTTCACTGAATTATCAATCCCGACCTGTTCTATAATTTATTTCTAAATCGTCCTTAAATCTAGTGATTTTTTCGGCAAAATGAGTTTTTGGAAAAATGAGATTTCGGAGAAATGAATACCTACCATTTTTTATTTATATTTACTTGAGAGAATGTACTATTGTTATTTTACTAACAATTTGTTTTTCCAAAATCCAAATGAATAGGCACATTAATTTTCCCATTCAATGATAATATCATTTCCATTGGATTTCTCAAAAAATGTAATTCTCCCAACATCCATGGGAAGATTCACTTTGACACTTTCATTGATTGAGAGAAAAACTAATAGAAAACCTGTATCATGTATATAAGAGTGCTTATTCCCATAGCTTGAATCAGAAAAACGGATCAAATAAAGTATAACGTTTAACTTTTTGAATAGTTTCAAAAGTTTTTGAGAATAGAGAAAGTTATATATTTTTATCTACAAACGTACTTTCTTTAAGAGCTTGGAGGAGAAGAACCAGCATAAATAAAGCATTCTAGTTAATGATTTTTCTACTTTAATAAAAAAGTTAAATTAATGTGTTTACATTCTTCGTAATGATATCTTTATTTAAAACAAAAAAATATCGAAAATATCGATACTATCGATATTTTTTATCCGATATATTGATGATATCGATATTTGGCTTCTGATATATCGATATTTAAAACATCGATATTTTTTTTCGATATACCATCACTAGCTTTGTGCTGGCACCTAACGCCGCAACGTGTACATGACGCTACATGCTGACACCAAACCAGATTGGAGAGTTTAGACTGCTAATCCCAGATTAGTGAATTAGCACGAAGGTACCGACATATGAAATTCATGGGATCAATTTCAAATCTTTAAAATTTGAGGATAAAATAAAATTAATAATTAGGAACCAATATTTTTGAATCAACTATATAATTACGCTTTACCAAATACGTATCTTTAATTTTCTTTTTCAGTCAATAAGCTTTTCATTTTTAACATTCTTCACTTTTACTATCATTTTCACTGAAAATTATTAATTTTTTTAACATATTATAATTTTAATTTCTGTAATTTAAGCAGGAATGCAATCTTTATCTATCTTAGTTTCTTATCTTTTTTATTATACCTTTGAGCTTGAAACATTGAAGATTAAATTAACTGAAATTGCCATTATTTTATTTTTATTTAAATAATTTCACTACTAAGCATTTAAAACTAAAATTTAGCAGACTTTATTCAATAAAATTGTACCATTTTCAAATTTAGATCGTTTGAAATGAAAAATGCTATTTAAGCTTCTAATAAATGGTAAAGTATGAAATTTAGAGCCTTAAAAATTAAGAAAATAAAGCTTTGAAAACTTAATATTAAAAATTTGCATTTATTTTTTAAATGAAGAGTTTTCATATTAAGAGCAAGGAAAATTTGGCAATTTCCACGAATTTCTCTATTCTCCTCAATATTTGATTTCCATTGAAAGATTGCCGCAAATTTTTTAACTTACATAATTATATAAAATGTTAACAAACAATGAGATAAATGAAAAATTCAATAAATAAAAACCAAACCAAATGTTCAAACTAAGAATAATTTGTTTGATGTGGTAGAGTGATAAGGCAATGTTACGCGGGCGCATATTGTGCCACTATTAAATATATGATTAAATTGTGGAACTACTAAGCTACAGGTAATTAACCATTTTTTATCTAGTGCAATTTAACCTAATGTAAAATATTCTTTTTGTTTCAGATTTCTTCGATCACAAGCTTTTGCAGGGTGAGTTAGTCTTTCGGATTTAATGTTCTCGCAGATCTTTGAGGCCAGTTTTATAAAGCTTTTTTTACGACTGGTAGTGAAATAAGGGAGTAGTAAAACATTACTTTTTAGCTACCTAATAAAATTTCAATTTTTAGTCTCAAGGACTTACATAAAACGAATACTTTCCAGAGAGAAGGTTTTAATACTAATAAAATTTTAAATAGGAAAGATCTGTCCTCCTATTTTTAGAGCGGAGGTGATTTCAGGGAACAGAATTAAAATTCGATGTTGCAAAAACGGATTTTATAATCCCTCCGTCTCACTAAATGAAACAGAGTATAGTTATGACCATGAAAGTAAAACGGAAAATATACTGACATAATAAAACTAGTACTTTTTATGAATATTTAATGAAATAAATTAGAAGACTCTGATAGAGCGTGAAAAAAAGATTGCCAACTTAAAAAAATGCATGTACTCAATCTGATCAAAACTGTCCAAAAATGCTTTCAAGCAAAACAGAAATAGCCTAAAATATGTTCTGTCTTGTTGTCTCTCTTAAAAGGCAGCAGCCAACAACTTTGTTTGGCCCACAAATACTTTTTAAATTATTAAATTATTAAATTATTAAATTATTAAATTATTAAATTATTTAAACTTAAGAAAAAGTCTGAATCTACGGCTTGTGTGCATCATTGCCTTTGATGATCAACGTTACCCAAAGTTCCTATCAGCTGGTGTACATAAATTTTATAAGTTGTCAAAACATCTTCTACGCTCTTTCTGTGCGTGAACTGACTACGAGAGAAATGTTAGCGACACGTGCCTAGAACTGTTGGGGGACCAATCCTCTCTACCCGTAAAGAAAGTGAAAGAAGGGTGGCCAACTTTTACAATTCATGTACTCCAGCTGATAAAATCTGTTGGTAACGTAGGTCATCAAAGGTAATAATCCACACAAGTCGCAGATGCGGAGGTTTTTTTAAGTTTAAATAATTTATAAATTTGAAAGCATTTCTTGTTTTAAAAAACTTGTTGGGTACTGTCTGTTAAAAAGTGAAATCGGATTGATTACTGACTGGAATTGTAAGTGCTTATTTTTTTAAATATTCAGTGTAGCATCAAGACAGTGAATCTGTTGGATTATGTTTTTTTTCTGGAACTTATTTTTGAAATGTTAAATTAAAATTTTTTTTTTGTCTGAACAATAAACTATTTGTAATAGCTGATTCTAAATTTATTTTTTCCAGTTACTTTATAAAAATTAGCAGTCTAGGATGTCCTTTTCAAAAAATCGACGAGGATTTAGTAGACGGCGGAAAAAAAAATCCTCTGAATATGAATTTTATAAGTTGGCAATTGATTAAAACCAAACGAATTAGTATGATGTATAACATACGGTCATAGTTTGCATTGGAGAAGCAGGTCATAATTCCCTTAAAATTCTCCAGATCAAACTATAAAGACATGTCATACATAATACTAATATTGAAAAGAAATTAATCAATATTAACCGAATCTTCAAAAATTTCATTTATGCTAATTTGCATGAAACTCTAACCCAAACAAAAACTATATTTTTCAATTTTAGGCGAGACTAAGAGCATCTCTTTTTTATTTTCAAACCAGGTCCACCAAGATTTGGCTGGACATTGGCAAGACCACTGGCTCAGTATTGCGCCAGATGTAAGTAACGGCTCAATGCAGGCATTTCCCATTGGGGATATTTATGAGAAAAACACTTTAAAACAAAATTAATTAAGCGATAAATCGAATAAAGTAGAATTAAGATAAGTACAAACCGATAGTAGTCGATCTGATTCGGTAATTTTTCGTGAAAGTGGATTTTGTCCAGTAGCGTCCAGCGATTTCGAATGGCAGTTAAGGGAAGTTTTATGGCTTGACGTAATTGAAGCAGCGTAGAATTACCCTTATCCCAGAAACTAGTAAAGTAAGTTAAACGCTAAGTTCGTCCCGGTTAGCGGTAATAAAGCCGAGGTCGCGCTGGGTCTAAATTCAAAGAGGCAAGTTCACAGTCGTGACATTTTTGCCATTTGTTGAGGAGAGGCCTTAAATCGTTCCTAATTTCACAAATAACTGTAATTTAGAAATTTCTGTTTTGCGTTAGTTTTAAAACAGTAGCATCACCAATTACGCACGCGTGTATAGTTTCCCATTTAATGGGCACGATCATTTTTAATACAAAATACAAATTTCGAATAAATATTTATTACATTCTCATCATTTATGATGGAGTGCCTTAGATTCCTGTGATTTCTGACCTACCAAATTTTCGTCAGTTCTCGACCTATTATCATTTTTTCAACGGATTCGATTTTATACAAATTATGGAAATCCTTCGCTTATAATGTTTTCCAACCAAAAATAATTGTTCATTTTTAAACAAAATTTCATAAAAAAATTCAAAACTTTATTACTTATCAATAGAAGGATTTTTGGACAAAAACAAGTTCTATTGGCACAGAAAGGACCTTATTGATGGGGAGACTTTGTCAGATTATTTTGAAAGAGTGAGCAACCTTTCCTATAAACAACTTAAATTGTTCTGTCTATGAGGGCTTTATCTGTATTGCCTGTACTTCTGGTTAGCTTTCTTTCAATTAATCTGTATTTGTATTTTCTAAATCAAATTCATGTAAACAATTTACAAATTTCGTAGCCTGACAAATTCTCAGTAAGAATATAATCCTTTTTGAGTCATTGGCAGTCGATTTTATAAAAAAGACACCCATTTGTTAACAGCATGTCAAGTTCTGAATTTTTATATAAAAATATTGATAAAATAAAACATAATTGTTTGCTTTTTAAAGTATCATAGGCCGCGGATTTCTCTACATTATTTAAAATTGATTTCCTTTAAAAAACTACACCTGCCAGTTGAAAATTGACGGAAATCTGGATTTGTTTACAAAATTTATTTGAAAAAGAACAAATGTTGCCGCCTGAGAAAATCTTATAATAAAGAAGGTCCTTTTTGAGTTACTTGCAGTCGATTTTGTAACAAAAAATATATTTGTTGACAAAGAGTCTTTAAAATTGATTTCATTGAAAAAACAACACCTGATAATTGAAAAAGGAATAAAGTCTGCATTTTTTATTCAATTTATTTAAATAAATAGAAATTATTATGAGGTATTAGAAAATCATATAAATTAATTATTGCGGGTAAATTTATGATTAATGTTATTAAAAGATAAAGTGTTGATTGCGTTAAACAGCTCGTAAAATGGCTTAGATATGATTTTCTTTATTAAATGTGTTTATAAAATTAACAATTAATTTGGAATTTTTTAAATGGAAAACTAAGCATTATTTTTTACATATATCCCGAACAAGGAATTGAGCAATTGACCTGTCGGTTGCAATTTTCTACCAAATGATTTTTTTTTAATTGCTCAGTATAAAATTTTGAACAAATTTATGGTTGCCGATTTTTTATTTTGTTTATTTGAAAAATTGTATAATAATAAGGAACCAAGAAAAAAGTTAAAGTATTATATTTTTCGTGTATTTAAAATAATGCAAATGTATTTCGGACTGTTAAAAAATTTCAAGATACTAATTCAATGTGAATAATTGGTTTAATAATTAAAATAACTATTATTCAAAATATTCATTAACAAATCTTTAATTTTCTAATTAAATCATTTTTAAACAAAATCATTTTTAAACAAAACAAATCTAATTTGCAAAAAGAATTCATTTTTAGCCAAAGAGGTTAATCTTTAAAAAATAACAAAGTATTTCAGTTTGCTACTAAGTAGTGTAATTTGTTATAAAAAAAGATTAATTTGGAACCAAATAGTTGAATTTTCAACCAAGAAGGTAAATTTTTTCACCAAGAAGATTAATGTGTTAAATCTATTGTACATAGTTCAATTTTCACCTTATAAGAAATACATTTTTGAACAAAAATAGAATAGTTAAATTTTCAGGTCAAAAATGTAATTTTTAACCTATAAAAAAACGAATTTAAAAAAATGGTAAATTTCTAACCAAAGACGTAAATTTAGAAAAAATGTTTAGCCTAGAAGATGGATTTTTCCACCAAGGAAATTCATGTTTTATTAAAAACGAGGAATTTTCAACCAAATACATTCATTTTCAAAAAAGTTAATTTTCTACTGAATTGTTAAATTTACTTCCAAGCAGTTGAATTCTAATAAAAATATTTGAATTTTCAATCAAAATGTTCCTTCTTAGCCAACTTGTTGAAGTTTTAAGCAAAAAAGATAAAATTTTCTATAAAATAGTTCAATTGTTAACCCGAAAATATTAATTTTCACCTGAAATGATGAATCTTGATTTAAATAAAAATTATTTTTTGAACTGTGTATTTTTTGAACTCTAAACTAAGTAGTTTATTTGTTGACTAAAAAAGATGAATTCTGAAGGAAGTATGATTTATTAACCAAGAAGATTAGTTTTCTCATCAATAAATAGTAAAATTTTCAACAAAGCCAATGAATTTTCTACCAAGAGAATGAATTTTTAACTAAACCTGAGAACTTTTCGAAAATTAGTTTAATATTTGACGAAAAACATGACTTAATGGCAAAATAGGAGCACTTTCAACAAAATAAATCAAATCGTAATCAAATGATGAAACGTTTAACCAAATAAGATGACTTACAAACTAAAAACAATTGAATTTTCTTAATGAATTCTTTTAATTTGTTTCACATTTATGCATAGATCGAATAAAAGGAGAAAAAGAAGAAACCTAGAAGAAAGGAAAAGAGGGGGAGAGAGGAATGAGTATGAGGACTAAAATATAAAAGTGCTTTTCAAATTTATTAATTTATTATTGAATTGTACCATTGAAGGGCCATCATTGTTAAAATTAGCAAACTTTGTTTAAATTTATCTTCAGGAAAAGTACTAAATGTTATCTAAGATCACGTTACTTCCTCTGAGCTCTTCTATCCCTGTTTCCAATCGTAGTTTTTTCATTGAATAATTCCTGAATCCCTATTGAATCCTTATTGAATCCTTATTGAATCCGACTACCCAATTATAACCGTTCAGCTGATTCGGAAGGAAATTTTTTGTGGAATGATGGAAATTTTTGGACAAAATACTTTAGATTTAAAAAACGAGTACGAGGAATGTTTCTTTATGTGGTGGAAGTAATTTGTAAGTCTAGGGACTAACGAAGGGGGCATAGCGAAAATTAATGTAACAGTTAAGCTGCAGCACATTGCAGTATAATT
>JAWWLR010000128.1:3200707-3214557 GCA_035041075.1 Acraspis erinacei
AAAAAAGCAGCGAGTTTTCTGAAAAATTTCAAAATAAATTTTACAAAAAACCTTCACGTTTTTTTCCTAATTTTATTAAACTTTGGTTATAATAGAATGATGATATCCCGTAAGATTTTATTTTGCTCCCGTATTTGGGATCAAGTTTGTTATTTTTCAAAAATATTTACGGGTGTGTTTCTTCACTAGCAAAAGAGTTAACAGAACCAATTAAGACAAATCCTATTATAAGCCGAAAATTCTTGTGATCAATTAATAAATTTCAATTTCCCTAATTCCGCGTTTCTAATAAAAAACAACTAAAATTTTAAATCATTAATAACGCCTATTTCGATAGAAGCACTTTATCCTAGTATTATTAAAAATATTAAATAAATATAAAATTGTGATACCTCTTATGCTAATTTAATTTAAACTTTATTTTATAATTATATATTTTGATGTTGCTTACGAATTGAATTAAGGAAAATCACCAATGTTAGAAAGAGAATACAAACAGTGATCCTCATTCTTGTGAGTACAGGGTTCTTATTCTTGAAGAATTTCGTGAAGATTCTAGCTGACGATGAGGATTGTCCTGCATTTATGTTATCGTATTATAAGAAACATTATCGTATTTTATATCCAATTGACAGCATGGGTATTTAAGATGCGCATTACAAATGTATTTTTTCCTTGCTGAAACTCTTATCTGCCAAAATTATTTCGTCAAGCTCACATATCCAACAGGAAACTCTAGTCATAACGTTTTACGATATTTTCATTGATATGAGGACATTCATATTTACCATCATTTGAAAGAAGAATAGGCTCAAATTGTCATACGCGTTTTTAAAACTCAATTTCTAAAAATAATTTTAATTCGTCACAAAATGTGTTTCTAAATGTTTCTGAACATTATTGATAGAAGAGAAAATTTAAATTGTAAATTATTCTTTATTATTGGGAAATAAATCTCTTCTTAGCTTTTTGCTACCACACTATAATGTCTAAACTTTCTTACCGTTTTAAAGAAAAAAGAAAAATTAAAGTATGGGAAAAAACTTATGTTGAGGAATTCAAAGAAAACATAGAAGCTTTTTGATGATTAAAATTTAAGAAATTGAAATGAGATAAAAGTCAAATTTAAAATCCTATTTAAAATCCTATTTAAGGTCCAATAATCAAATTAATGCGCACAATTCCTGAAAATAAAACCAAGAATGCATCGACCAAATTTGGAGAACCTCCATAAAATGTTCCTCTTGAAATGTGAAAATAACAAATAAAGAAAAACACTTTTATCTCCTAAAAAAGAAAAGAAAAAAATTTTCCTCCTTGGGTGCTTTGTGAGTACCGAAACGTTGGTGTTTACTTTTTACAACTTTTTTTGTCGTTGTCGTGAATTGATAATAATTTAATTTTTTATTTTTGTCCAAGGAGGAAAACAATTTTCTTTTCTTTTCTAGGAAAAAAGTGTTTTTCTTTTCAAATGTCAATAGGAACATTTTATGGTGATTATCCAAATTTGATCGATGGATTCTTAGTTTTATTTTCAGAAATTCTACAAATCTTTTTGATAATTATGAAAGATTTGACGCTGATTGAATTTTTATCCAAATTTCTGGGAATATTTCAAATGGTTTAGGTTTTATTTTAAAAGAATAATTTTAAGTATTGTAAATTTCAATAAGAGTGGAAAAGGCGATTCATGATATTGGATAATTTTTTTAATTTCTTTCTAACAATTTTGCGATTTTGCCATGTTACGTATTTTACAAGAAATTTGAATAAGTTTAAGTGATAGTCCGAAGTTTTGAAACGATTAAAAAATAATAAAAAATGGTAAATATTTTCAAAGAATTTTGTAACGTTTCACGGAAATAGAAAAAGAAATTAAGGTTCCTAAGAAAAAATAAAATAATATTTATTTCGAAAGATTAATTTTGAGAGATTGTTTGAAAACATTTCAAAACATTATATAATATTTAAAAGATTGTCAAAGAAGAAGCTGAAAGATTTTAAAGTTAATTTTTGTAATTTTTCAGAATTAAAAAAAAAGATCAAGAAAAAAATTTTTAACTAATTTTATTTTTTTTTATTTTAAAAGATTAGATTCGAAAAAAAGTTTTAAACTAAACAAAAAAATCAATTTCCTTTAAACTCCTGGGAAAATTTAAAAGATTGTGAGGCAATTTTTTACATTTTCAATGCTTTTTCAAAATTTTTAGAAAAATTGGAGTCAGTCAAAAATATTTTCAAGAATTTAAGACGTTTTAAATTGATCAAAAATATTTAGAAACTTGGAAACATTTCAGAAAATTGATAAATTGTTTCTTTATTTCTTCCAAACTTCTAAAACTCCAAACCATATTTTAAAAAGACTCAAATTTTTACTATTAAGTTGTCAAATTCTATTAAAGAAAATATCTTGAAAATTTTATATTTATAAATTATATTGATATAAATTTCAAAACAAACTGATGATACTTATTTTCTTGTTCAAAATTCGCAGAATTTACTTTCAACTCGAATTAAGGTGTTTAAAAACTGTAAAGAAATAAATAGTTATTTGGAGATGTTATGTTATATTATTACTAATATTATTAATTATGCATGCTGTTAAGAACAAACTAAAGTCGATCCTTTTTAATTTTCCTGTCAGTTGTTTATAATTATTAACTCGGTCCTGTGGCGATTTTTTTCATTATATATTTTCTTTCATTTAAATTTGTTTAATTCAAGGTTTGATAGCGCTAATTTAAAACTCGCGACAAAGGTAGAAGACTTAAAAGCATTTAAATATTGAAGATTCTTGTACTTATTTTCAAATTTAATGGTTCTAAGTTTGATGTTCCAGTCTTGTGTTTTAAAAATATCCAATGATTTAAAAGCTCAAAAAGGAAATATTGCTAATATTTTATTTAATATTAACTTTTTAATAATTACTTATATAAAATCATTCTTTTAGAGCTCCTTAGTTTTATTTTCTCTTTTCTTTTTATATTTTTTTTAATTCACCACTCAAAGAACTGATATGAACAAATAGAGATTAAATTTTCATGAGGAAAGATAAGTGATCATTTTAATGGAGATTATATTATTTTTATATAAAAAATATTTTCATATAATTAAATTCTATTCGATTACACTTCAAAATATTTTTTTACATTTAAAATTAAAAAAAATAGATTATTTAATTCAAATATTTATGGTTCTTTAGGAGCACATTCTTCTTCAGACACTCACACTTCGCGCTCGGTTATTTCTATGCGACTGTTTGCTCCACACAAAAATGTAAAAAATACATGTTCTTTTTAATATTAATTTCAAATTTTCATATACATAAAATTCATTTACTACTTTTTATAAAAATAAAGTTTAATGGGAAAACACTATGTTAATCCAGAATCCGGATTAGATTCACTTGCTATAATTAAGTTTTTGATAATTTCGAAGAATTTTAAATAATAAAGCTCTACGTTCAGGACAAGCGGAGTAACTTGTAATAAATGTAACTTTTAATAAGATGTGAAAATCATTTTAAATTAAAATTTAATAACGTTTCTAATTGGTTGTTTCTAATTTTGAAATTAATTAAAAGTCCTTAGTTTCAAATTCAAATTTATTTCTTCAATATATGAAACGAAAAGTAAATTCTTTCTGTGATAAATTTTCAATTTAAAAATTTCAATTGCTTTTTATGTTTATCAGGAGGCCCTTGCCATAGTTTAATTAACTTTGATAAGAACTTAAATGGGAACTTCTCTAAAAGAATCTTTAAACATTTATGTATATAGCAAGCAATAAATAAGTAAAACAGCATTTGATTTGTTAATTTTTGTTAGTGAAACAGTTAGTATTAATTGTTTGATTTTCAAATCTTTTGCAATTAAAGTTTTTTGGACGTATAAATTTTACATTAGAGCTGCTTCTGCAAATTTGAAAGTGCTATATATAAATATAAAGAAACCAATTTGAAATTTAAGAGATAAATACTTTTTTTAATTAATATTTTATTGTTCAATTTTAAGAAGAATAAAAGATATTTTTTGTATAAAATTGGGTGATAAATTGTTTACATTAAGAAGTGAGATTTTTCTCGTTTAGAAGGAGAACATCTTACTGTGGATTTAGGATCGTTCGTCGGAAGCTGGGATGATTTAGGGTATTTTGGAGGGCAGGTGGTCTGGACAAACGAGGTTAAGCGACGGCATTAAGTCGCATTTGTAGTTCAGAACCACTCAGGGTCTTTTTGAGTGATTCAGAGTTGAGATGAATTTGTAGTATAGTAAACACTAGTTGAAATTAAAAATTGCGAATCAATTATAAACTTGATTATTAAATACCTTTGTTTCTAAATTTTCCTGAAGAGCAAAAGAAATGTCAGCAACGGTAAATGCATGAAGCTTTGGTCACACTCGTCGGAAAATTCTGTTACAAATTGGTAATTTTCAATTACTAGTAAGTACCAATTTTACGAGATTGAACATTTTTTTCGGTTCACATGTTGTTTCATTATAATTTATATTTTTGAGAAAAACATATACAAAAAATTTATATTAAAATTAATGAAACAATGGAACAAGCCGAAATTATAGATATAACCTGTCTAGGCAAGAAGGTGTCATTTGATCTAAATACCTTGTGCAGTGCTTTGCCGCCCATGATCAGAATCACAATATTTTGTCCACTTTAAATGATGTCCGTGAAGTTAGACATAACTGTCATAAAATACCCAACGGGTTGAAATCGTTTGATTATTGTTTGGTTATGTTTGGAAACCAAATTTTGATCGTTTGGACTGGAAAACTCAAAATGATATTGATTTTTTAAATTGCAGAGCTAACTTCATGCTCCCCAACAAATTTTAATTTTTCCAAAAAGTTCTTTTACAAATCGTTTGGATGTCATTTGGTCGAATAAAAAAGTCATTAGCACCATACTCGAGAGCGATGGCTTCTCAAGTGGTAATTACCTTCTTTTGTCAGCCATGTCTTTAAATATAATATATGATGAGCCAGACATCCTGACAAGAAAATTGTTAAAAAAACTAATTTTTAAACACGTACATGTCTTCTGCCCTTTTTATTTCTATGCAGCGGCGTCGCAGTTCTACTTCTCAAGAGTAAATGTGACTTCATACGCAAATGATATATATGATTTCTAAAAGCTTTGCAAATTTTTAGATAATCTAAATTTCCATATGTATATTTTCAAGATTTCTAGAATCTCTAAGAATTTCAAAGTTTCTAAAATGATAAAAATCTCTCAAATTATTTAAAGTATCCTAGCATTTCAAAAGCGTTTAAAATTTTTACCAATTTTTTAATTGTAACAATTTCTAAAATGTTCTATATTTATAGAATTATCAAAATTTCTAAAATTATCCATATTCATAAATTTTTTGAAATTTCTAATTTCATTCATTTTTTAATTTTCCAAGTTTTGAATATTAAAAAAATTTATTATTATTTATATTTACAATAGATTTTCAATACTTAAAACTTAAAAAAATGCATACAAAAACAGAAATAAAGTTTCCCCTTGGTTCATAACATACGTTTTTCGAAAACAACAAGACACACATTAGAGTAGTAGACAGGATTAGTTTTTAACAGTCCAGTTGGACACGCATGCGCATTCACACCAACGCTGAAAATTTATTCTAGAACAAAACCGTTGGATGTATTAGAAATTTTGACAAGTTAGAAAATTTTGAATATTTTAGAAATTTTAGAAAACTGGAACATTTTCTAAAATCCGGAAATTCCGATAATTTTTTAATCACTGTAATTTCAGAAATTTTTGAAATTTTGGAAGCTTTTAACGACCTAGAAATTTGGAAAATATACTGAAATTTAGATAATCCAAAATTTTTCAAAAATTTCTGGGAATTTGCGGTACCACAATTTAAATAACTTTCCGCAAAAACTTGAGAGAAATCTTATTAAAATTTTAATAAAATTGAATTTAACTCCTTTTTTAATTGACACTAATGAAAATCGATTTTATTTTTCAGCTTTCAGCAATCGTGGATGGAATTTATGCAGAACATGGCCACACTGCGGGTTCCTTTACGAAATTGGCCAGCGATCGACTTTTTGTTGGCGGTGGTGCCGATGCCCGATCATTACAAGGTGCCAAAGGAATAAATAATTTCGTGGGCTGTCTTCGAAAAGTAAGTTTTTGAAAACTTATAGTATTTCATTCAAAAATTTCGATTTAGTAAATAATAAAATATAATAAAACACCAAAAAAGTAACCTTACTTACTTCTTTCTTATGCTCGAATTACGGAGGAGGTGTCACATCTCCGCCCAGTAACGAATTATAAATTAATTAAGTATCAATAAATGATAGGTTACCCATTTTTTCATTTCTTAAATTCATTTCAATAAAAAATTATTTTCCTTTTTTCCAAAAAGCAGACCTGGCCCTAAGGGCCGAACATAGATTATTTTAGAAATTTTGAGAAATTGTTTAGTCCGGTCCCCTCGTTGAAGACCGTAGTTTTAAATTCCCCCCACCCTTACAGACACCTCAAAAGTGACGTAACCCAAGATTCTTGCAAAATGAAAGAAAATTGTTGATTTTTTACGAAAATATGGGGAAAATAGGAGAATAAATCATTTTAAGTAGAATGAATGTAGATACAATATTGAATTTAATATAGAACGCTTTAAATTCCTAAGATTCCCAATTGAAATATATTACATTTTCCACAGAATAGTTGAATTTTTAACAAAAAAAGATTTTCTGCGAAAAGAGATTAATTTTCAACCAAGCAGTCGTATTAACATCCAAATATTTCAACTATCAAGGAAAAGAGGTAGATTTTTCACATAATAGATAAACTTTCAATAAACGAGTTAATTCAGAACCAAGAAAAAGAATTTTCTGTCATTAGAGATGAATTTAAAATCCAAACGAACCAATTTTTAACAAAAAAGTTGAGTTGAATTTTTTTCCACCATACAAGTTGAATTTTCTTCCAATACACGAGTTGCCACGCAGTTGAATTAAACGAAGAAAATGGATTCTTAACAGAATAATTGGCTCCTTGACCCAATAGATGGATTTTCAATTAAAAAAGATAACTTTTAAACCAAGTAGTTAGATTTTGCCTTTATCAAGAATAGATTTTCAGATAAGGAAACTAATTTGTAACCAAAAAAAGTTCTGAACAAAAAAGTTAAATTTTTAACTAAATCGCTGAATCTGAAATAAAAATTTATTTGCAACTAAGTTGTTCAACCTACAACCGAGTAGTTGACGTTTCAATCAAAAAATTAATTCTACACCAAAATAATGAGTTTTCGACAAAAAAGTTAATTTTCTACCGAATACTTTAATTTTCGTAAAAAAGTTTAACTTTCAAGAAAATGATGAATTGTCAACTAGTTGAATGATACGAAGGAAAAATTAATTTTTAACGAAATATTTTAGTCCTGAACCGCATAGGGGAAATTTCCATTAAGAAATATGAATTTTAAACCAAATAGTAGAAATTTGAACTAAAAAAGAACAATTCTCAACGAAATATGTGATAGTCAATAGTTGAAAAAAAATTGCCATTAAAAAAAGCTGAATTTAACTTAAAAAAAGGCGAGTTTCCAACAAAATGGTTTAATTTTAAACTAAAAAATATAAGTTTTTTATTTATGATATATATATATATATATCAGAACCAAAAATGGAATAGTTACATTTTTAGTTATTAAAGTTAATTTTCAAACAAATAAAAAACAAAGATTTTAGTCAAAAGAGTTCATCATTCCACCCAATAAATGATTTTTTTTAAACAAGAAGATTAATTTTGTGCAAATAAAATATTTAAAATTTATGTCTAAAGACATGAATCTTCTACGAAAAAAAGGCGAATTTTAAATTGAGCAGTTGAATTCTCAACCAAACATGGTTAATTTACAACTAGAAGGTTGTATTTTTCACCATTAAGGATAAATTCTCAATTAAAAATATTATTTTAAACCAAACAAGACCAGTTTCCTACAAAATACATGATTTTTTAATCAGAAAAAGTCAGTTTTTAATTAAGGTTATTTATTATTAATTCTCAATCAAATTATACAACCCTAAAGATGACTTTTTAACCAAGAAGATTAATTTTCTAAAAATAGAATAGATACATTTCTAGCACAAGAGATGAACCTTTAAACAAAAAAATGGATTTAAAATAAATTAATTAAATCTTAAATCAAGTAGTTGCTATTTATACCAAAAAATATGTCTTTTTAAGCAAATGGTTATTTGAATTTTCTTAATTCAGTTCGCATTTAAGAAAAATGAGAAAAGGGGGGAAAGGAGAAATTTCCTTAAAAGATGGAAAAAATAGAAAATTTTTTGGAAAAATGGGAAAGTAGGTAATAGGAAAAATGGGAAAGTAGGTAATAGGAAAAAGAGTTTAATGCTTGAAAGATGAAAGTGATCTTCAAATCCAATAAATTATTATTAAATTGTACCATTACAGGTCCATCTTTCACACAATTCGCAAAATTTGTTAAAACTTATAAGAAAACATACTAAACTTGATCTAAAATTAGAAAGCTATTTTCACTGACCTCACTCTTCTTTTATTACCAACCGCATTTTTTGGCATGACCCCCCCCCCCCCCCGCGACCCCATCCTCTAAATGGGTAACGTAGCTTATAGACGACCCCGTAGTTTTACACTCAGAAAGTTTGCAGCAGGCCTGCTCGTTTTTCAATTAGCATAATTCGCCTCAATTTATTAGGATTTGGTAACTCGAAAACGCGAGACAAGAGAAACGATAATGAATCGGGCCACAAAATGTTGGCATACTCATTAGTATTCCAGGTGAGAGTGCCTATGGTCACGCTAATGTCCCCCTTAAAAAGGCAATTACAATGGCCGATATGCATTTCTAATTTACCAACCCTTCATACCCCCCCCCCCAACCTTTCACTCCAACCAAACACCCCTAAATGCTTCTTGCCCTCCATGTCGTTTCTACGCCGATTCTAGATATAGCATTTTATTTCGGAGTTCTCATTAAAAGATAAAAGCTCTTTTTCCCTTTGTCCTTCCATAATTTGAAAAGTCCCTTTGTCTTGAAAATTTTTTCAATGCCATGATGCTTCATTAGATGTTATCAAGGTGTGTCGTGACAATGGGAGAGAGTTGTAATATTTTAAATGATAATGAGAATCATCAGTCTACGCTTTATATTCTTATAACTTTTTATAATTTATGTGTTCTTCACTGAGAAAAGAAATCTTGAATTTAAGAGATGTACTTAGTGTAAAGAAATTATAGTACTGAATATGTTCTATAACTTATTCAGGGCTGCTGCAGATCAGAGAATTCAAGAAAATCAGGGAAAGACAAAAAATATCAGGGAATTTAAAGCGGGTCAAGAAAAGTCAGAAAACCTGAATTGATTGCTCCACACTTGGATGAAATACTAAAGTTTAATACGTATTTATCATTTCGAAGAATCGACTTAATTGAACTTAAAATATATATCTTAGAGTGTAAAAAGAAATTCAAATGAACTTCGTTCTCAGCTTCCGCAAAATCATTCCACTGACTTCATGATTTCTATTTCTATTTCAAATCTTTGGTGAAAAGAAAAGAAACCAATTTTCGTGGATGCAGTAAATTTGTTTCAGAGTTCATTTTATCTTTTATGAGGAAGCGTATTTTCAATTGAAATACAGTGAACCATAGAGATAGTGTCGGTTTTGAGAATGACTTGGGACCTAATTTCTCGGAAAAAGTTCCACTGCGAATGTAAACAGTCCAGCATGAGTGAGCACACCCCCTTCCCCCACACAGTTCCTTTCACCCATACCCGCTACGTCGGAACAGTTCTTGGAAGACCTAACTCTAGAGGCCCTATCTCTCTGGTTTACTGTATTATTTGGGGATAGTAGATGGGCGGGGGGTGAGAGAATGAATGGGAGGTGGTAACGGATTCGAGGAACTAAACATAGCAGAGGAAGTATACAGGATGAGATATAGTAGTAGTGGTAATCATTACGGGGAGGGGGAACTGATGGCAAAAATTTATTACGTAGAAAAGTGTTAGAGGAGGAAATGGACGGGATAACGTGGGCCAGAGCTATATAAGAGAGAATGAGGAGAAGATAAAGTGGGAAAGGTAATCATGGAAGTAGGAGAAGGAGAAGAATAAAAAGGAGAATATTGTTGGGTAAGGCCAGACATAGAATGATAAGAGGAGTAAGAGAGTGTAATGTTGATAAATGACTAAGAAGAGGAAAAGGATGAGGTTTTACAGGATGAATTTAGTAGAAGGAGACAAATAGTACAAGGGAAGAAAACACTCCTTAGACAGCGCGAAGAAGAATAGAGAGCGCATATAGAGGAATATGTTATAGGTAGGAAGATAGACTAATGCTATAGGGAGGGGCTAGAAGTGTGTGTGAGAGAGAAGGAGATAACGTTGAAAATAATCTAAGAAGATCAAAGGCTGGAGGGTTTACAGTTCAAATATAGTAGCAGGATGAATATATGAGAAAAGAAAGAGCTCTGAAGAGACCTGGAAAAAGAAGTAGGGGTGCATACGGTAGTGATAGGATTTTAGTGAGGGAAGGAAGATTAAATAGTATAGGAAGGAACATATGGTCTCTGTATGGTCCAGCAGCTTTTCACACTCCTTCTCTTTAGAATTAAATTTTTTCTACAGAAAGATATTCTCCTTCGCTCCTCTGGGGATCGGAGAAGCGAAGGAGAAGATCTTTTCGAAGAAAAAAATTTAAATTCGAAAATTTATACTTTACAGCACCATTTAGTCTGAAAAGGCGTTAAGAATTTATTTTATTTGAAGAATTAACTTAGATCGATAGGGTTGATTTCTATGTTCACGCTGGGTGAAAAGATATCTCTATTGATTGGTGGTTAGCATCTCTTTGATAATAATACAAATTCCTTGAAAAATCCTTCTCTGTTCAAAATTTCGTGTAATGATTATAGGTTTAATGATTTTCATCACTTCTATAAAAACCAAATCTTTTTTAAAGTGTTCTTTTTTCATCTTTATGAGAAGAGTGACGTTCGGGCAAATTTCGATGAGAAAATGGGAGCCTTTTTTAAATTTATAATTGTATTGAAAGTAATTAAGTTATTCATGGTAACCTTATTGTCTGGGGAAGTTGCGAGAGTAGGTTGGTGCGTTTTCGCTCGTCAGGATTCCCTTTAGCTTTGGCTAATTACTCTTCACGTAACCACGCACTTAAAAGTCTTAACTTTACCTGCTGTGTGAACGCGCAGACACAACATGTGTGCTGCTTCAGTAGAGTGCACTGTAGTCACGTCACACTCACTTCCCAAAGCAAACACTCGTTGCAAACAGAATAGAGGCTGACAAGAACCACATCTTTTACAGGAAAAGTCATTACGGAAACAGAAAATATCATAAATATTTCAAAGCATGATACTTATTTCGGTATTGGGGGCTATCTGTAAACTACGTTATGACTTTTAGACTATATTTCCCCTAATTCTCTCAAAATAGGAGAACAGTGTGATTTTTCACGGCAATATGTGAATAATAAGGAAATCAATGTTTTTGAATGGAATAATTGTAGATACTATATTAAATTTAATAGGAAACTTTTCTTCTTTTTTTTTCTTTCTTTCTTCTTTTTTTTAATAGGAAACTTTTCTTCTACAAGAAGAAAAAAAGCTTCAAACAAAAAAGATTCAATTTGAACGAAAAACAAATTATTTGTTGAATAAGCTATTGCATTATCAATTAAATAATTAAACTCTAAAAAAACGAATTTTTCGAAAATTAGTTGAACATGAATTTTTAGATAAAATTTAAATCTTCGACCCGCAGAAATGAGCTTTCAACAAAAAAGTTAACTTTAAGGCAAGAAAGATGACGTTTCTACCATAAAAGATGCATTTTCTACCTCAAGTTGAATTCTGAACCCGTTGGATTCCACAATGAAGACCAATTTTTAAGCAAGTAGTTGAATCCTCAAATTTTTAACAAAGAAATTTCTTTGGAACCAATTAAACTAAACCAAATATACAAATTTTTAACTAACTACTTCAATTCTCAACCAAAAACGTAAATGTTCAACAAAGTAAATCAGTTTTCTACCAAACAGTCGAGTTTAAAACTTATAAAGGATTAATCTACTGATAAAAAAAAAACAGTTTTAACAGAACAAAAAATTAATTTTCAACAAGAAATGCTAAATTTTAATTCAAAAAGATAAACTTTTAACAAAATTCTTCAATTTTATACAAAAAGAAGATTAAATTTCCACCAAGAAAATTAATGTTCTATCAAAAAAGACGAATTTTTACCGAAATAAATAAATTTTTCACAAAATTGTTGCATTTTGAAGACAAAAAGACGAATTATCTATAAAACAGTTGAATTTTCAAAACAAAATTTTTTTAACAAAAAAGTTAATTTTTCTATGAAAGAATTCAATTTTCGTGCAGGCTGTTTCATTTTTAACCAACTAGCTGAATCCTAGACCCAAACGATGAATTTTCAACTAACAAGATTCTTTTCCAACCAGGCAAAGAAGAAAAATTTTCAACAACAAAAATGGAATATTTAACCAAAAAATTTTAATTTTAAACTAAATTGTTAAATTTATCCTAAAACGATTAAACGTTTTGAATTTTGGACAAAAAGTATGAATTTTTAGGCCAAAAGTTATTTTTTAATCAAATAGTTGAATTTTTCGCTGAATTCTAGAATTTTCAATCCAGAAATACGAATTTTTGTACAAAACAGTGGAATTTTCCACCAAAAGACAAATTTGCAACGATTTCAATCGAAAAAGAAAAACGAATTTTTAACCAAATTTTGAATATTCGTTTTCTAAAGTGAAATGCATAATTAAATTTTTAACCAGAGCTGAACATTCACACACAAACATGAAATTTTAATAAGTCAAAAAGATGGCTTTTTAACAAAATAGTTGCATTTTGAACCCAACAAAATTAATTTTCAAGCTGATAGTGGAATTTTTAATCAAAACATAAAGAATTCCGAACTAAAAATATAATAATAGACTAGTCAACCAAAAGCAGATGGATTTTATTATTGGGTTCTGTTAATTCAGTCCGCATTTAGGCAAAAAGTGAGAAAAGGGTCAATTTTCTTAAAAATGGAAAAGGAGAAAAATTATTTTTAAAATGCAAAATGAAAGAATAAGAAAAAGCTTATAAAGTCTGAAATATGAAGATGATTTAAAGAAATATTACGTTAATATTTAGCTGTACAGTTCCAAGGCAATCTTGAACCAAATTCCAAATTAAACAAAAAACATTCATTATCAGGTAATGTACTAAACGTTATCTAATTTTCTAAAATTAATTGCATGGACTGATAAGCTGATAAGATTAGGCATATTTCGAAAGAAAAATTCGTTTTTTCGATGACAACTTTTTAATTAGGAAATTCATGATAATTTCAGAAAAAATGCATTATCTATTGATCAATTTTATTATTTTTTGAGCAATTTGAATAAAAAAAATTAATTATTAGGGCATCTGTAGACATCATTTTTTACGATTTCAAACTTTTTATTAGGAACATAATGATATAGGATTTGTTGATACATTTTATGAATATTTTAAACGAATTTAACAAGCAGGTGCGTAATCCGTGCAACTGTCGAGGAAAAAATGGTTGTTTTTTTTACGTTACTCCTTTTAATTGGGAACTTAATGATAATTTTATTAACACTCATACTTAGTTCATAAATTTTATGATGTTTTAAACAAAATTTAATAATCATATGCATTATTTGGTCATTTGTCGAGCAAAAAATATTTTTTTCACTCTTAGTCCTTTCAGCTTAGGTTGTTTCATTACTTTCATTCTTGTAATAAGG
>JAWWLR010000128.1:3247652-3258358 GCA_035041075.1 Acraspis erinacei
ATAACTTGAATATTTGTTTGGAAATTCAACATGTTTTTAAGGCGCAATACTTTTTGGATGAAAATTCAACTATTTTCGTAGAAATTTTACTTTTTGCTTGAAATTCATGTTTTGGTAATGAAAAGTCACTTGATACCTTATCTTGGATATAAATGAATCTATGTGATTAAAAATTAACATTAATTGCTTGAGGATTCAAATATTTCCTTCGAAAGTTTTAGTTGAACCACTGTTTCGTCGAAGACTATTTTTAGTTGAAAATTCATCTCTTTGGTTAAAATTTTAACTATTTTGTTGGAAACTGATATTTTATAATTAAAAATGTAACTGCGTAGATCAAAGTTGAAATTCTTCTTAAAAATTTGTTTTTTCGAATGAATGTCGATCGAGAAAAAAATTAATTCAAAGAAAATCCTCGATATTTCAACTAAAAATTGTGTAATTAATTTTTTAGCTACAAAAACTAATATAGAAGAAAAAGAAAAGATTTCCCAACAAAACATTTCAAGCTTCAACAAAATACTTTGTTTGAAAACTTTGGTTGAACCACTTTTTTGTCAATGATTCCTATTTTTAGTTAAAAAAAATGATTTTTTAACCAAATACTTCAAGATTCAACAAAAGAAATGAATTTTTGAAAAAAATAATGTTTAACAAAAGCGTTCAACATTCAACCAAGTTGTGGAAGTTTCATTTTAAAAAAAAATAATTTTTTAACAAGAAGATTAATTTTCTGTCAAAAAGAAAAATTTTCAACAAAATATGTGCATGAATTTTCAACCAAATATTACAGTTTTTTAGGAGATAAATTCTGTACTAACAATATGATTTAAAATTTTCAATTAAAAATAATGAACTTCTAACCAAAATATTTGGATTTTTTATATGTTTCTATTAATTCATTTCATATTTAAGAAAAAAAAAGGAAGGGGAAGTAGGGAAGTATCTTTAAAACAGGACAAGAAGATAAAATCATTAAAAGAAGGAAAACATTTTGTATAATTGTTGAGAAACAATCTAAAAAACCTGAAACATAAATATGAAAAGCAAGACAAACGGCACAACTTATTATGAATAATTTTTGTTTTTATCAGAAAATATTCCTGGTATCTTCTTTATACATATATTATGTGTAATATTTCACTTATTTAGTTTACTAAATAATATTATTTGATAATTGCCTGTTCAATAAATACTAGTTTTGTGAAAATATGTAAATTTATTTAAGGCTGTTGATATTTATCTTAAAAAGACTATAGAAATGAAAAACATGAGAAATCCGTAAGTTAAAAAAAGAAATAGATTGCTTAACAGATTTATCTTTGTCCAAAACAATTAGATTGCAATTTTTTTAAAGTTTAAAAGAGTCTAACAGAAAATTGAATTGTGTTTGTGCATATAAGACAGATAGAACGCACATTCACCTTCCTTCTTCTCTATTTTCTATTATTAAAAGCGTAAACAATTTAAAATTCAAAAATAACAATTTTCTAAATAAAAATGTTATATAAAAATTTTAAAAAAAAGTTAAATAACTTAATAAATTATTATATTTGACAAATATCACTACAAAGATCCATATCTACTTTCACTTATTTTCTCGATGGACCAACATGAATTTGACTCATTATGTTTAATCCCCTTAAAGATATTTTTACATTCTCATCATTTATGATCGAGAAAGTATTAGAATTGTCGGAAATTCGACATCGCAGTTTTTTTAGCGAATCCCCACGTTTCAAGATCCCCTGAATCCGAAAATCAAGTTTTTACGATGGCGTGTGTCTGTCTATCTGTCAGTCCGCCGTCCATAAACACCATAATTATAGAAAAAAAAATGAACGAATCTAATCGACCTTTGGCAAACTTTTTGCAAATCCTAAAAGAAAGGAAGAGATTTTTAAGAAGCCGTTTTGGATAAAAATTCAAAAAGTGAGCCCATTTTGAAAAATCTTTTGACCATTTTGTTTAGAATTTGAAAATTCTTCGTACGGATATTTACAGTATTGAAAAAGGTGAACAATCTCTCCTAATTACTGTTTTGGATAAAAAAATTCCCAGAGCTATAACATTTTCAAAATTAAAAAAAATCAATGAAGAATCCAAATTTTAAGCAAAACAACGCACGACATGTAAAAAAGCCAAGAGAAGAAAGACATTGGTTTTTTGAAGCCCTGCAAGATTATCATAAAAACTTTTTGGATTTTCTTGGAAAATCGAAAATTCAAATTTTGAATGCACAAAAAATAATTAAAACTCAAATTTTCGATTTTTTGGTCAAACTATGCGGGATACGAAAATATATAAATTAACCAAAATTGTGATCCCAAAAAAAAGATCCACAATTTCGTTAAGAATCACTTCTTGATAGGACGCGTACCTTCTGTTTTATTCGTGAAAAATAACATTGACATTAAAAAATGAAAAAAAATGTGGAAAAACGACCAAAATTACGAAAAAAGAAAAAAACTTGTTTATAAGTTTCCTTCAAAAGTCGAACGCGCAATGTGAGTGACACAATGCGAATGTGTACCTCAAAGACTACAGAGCTTTGATAAACTTAATCTTTACCTATACCTAATTAAGTAGAAAATTCAGAATATGAAGAGGTATATAAGTACTGCGATCTAAAAAGTGACCTTTTGATAAAGTTTTATTCAAGCATTCCAAATGCAAATAATAAATATCCGAGAGCTAAGCGCGAGTTTCAATATCCGCACGCCCTAAGCGCGCTCAAACTTGCGAACGAAGCGTAGGGAACGATATTATGATTTTTTTTACAGTTTCTAGTTTTTTTTATAAAAGTCTAAAAAATTGGATTAAAAAATTTATTTCCTATCTCAGCTTTATCCCTTAGATGTATTTGAAATTAACTCGAATTCAAATTTGAGCATACAACTAGGGCACAGAATTGCACAGAATCGAAGCAGCTATTCAAACCTAATAACCTGCACTAATTTATTAACACGTACCATTTAGCTCCGTTATAGATAATTTAAGAAAAAGAATATAAAATGCATGTCCTATTTCCTCACGAAAATTTTTCTTACATTTTATATATGCGGTAATGAAACGCAAAAAAATATTTCTACACCTTGCGTCCCATATCCATCACAGTACGTAATTCATTTCAAAACATCCGTTATTTTTCCTTAAAAAATCTCTCATATTTCCTGATCATTAATATTCAAACACTAGAATTCTAATCTTGTAATTTATTTATTTATAATTATATCATAATCATCATATAATAATGATTAATGTAGTGAAGTCCTTTTCTGGTTTGTTATGTTCTTCATTTAAAAATTTCCGACATCTTTCGACTCGGATCCGAGTCTTTTTCGAGGCGAGTTTTTATATTTAATTAAAGGAAAGTAGAAGGACAAGACAAACTTTTTTCAAATGCTAAAATTTGAGGTTATGTTGCTCAAATTAAATTTTTTAAACTACACAATTCATAACGAAAAGGAAAAAATGTTCTTTCTACTTTCCTTTAATTAAATATAAGAACTCTCCTCGAAAAAGACTCGGATCCGAGTCGAAAAATGTCAACAATTTTTAAATAAAGAACATCAAAGACCGGAAAAGGCCTTCATTACATTAATCATTCTAAGAACCGGAGAAAAATCAAAACATTATATACAAATAATTTATTTAATTATTAAAAAAGACTTTGCTACCATGAAAGATTACTTTTTAGCAGAATACTGGCACTTCTAACAAACTAATTGAATTGGGGCCTGGTCGATACTACACATGCAAGTCTCCACGATGAACTCTAAAACTTTTTATAAATGAATTTTTTAGGACTGTACACATTAATTGTGCACATTAAAGTCGCCACGCAAAACCCCTGCACATTTAACTCTACAAACTAAACTCGAAAATTGGAAAGCTCGAACATTAAAGTCTATACAAATTAACTCTTCATATTAAACTCTATACATTTAATTCTACAAGTTAAATACTGTCAAGATACAAATTTTCCTGATAAAAAGGCCTACACATTAAACTGGGCTCATTAATGTCTACACATTAAACTCTACACGAAGAAACTCTGCACATTGAACCCTAAACTTTTAAATCTACACGCAATTATATCTACAAATTTAACCCTGCACATTTAAGGCTGAAGGATAATATTAATGTGTGGCTAAACATATTCTGTAATTAGAATTGTGTTGAATTACCTGGAGAATTGGAATTTTTCTAAGTGGTAAAAAAAGCATTAGGGCATCAAGTACTTAAAACGTACCTACATCAAGGATTCAGAGACATATAATACATTTGAAAAAGCTCAAGGGGTACTTCCCAAAGTGCTGACGATATCAAACCCAGGATCCAGGTGATAAAAACACATCCTTTTTGGGGTGGTCTGATTTTAGGAGTTTTCTAATACCCTTTAGCCTGCAAAACTTTAAACGCGCATTGAAATTTTTTCATATGGAATGCTTTTCAAAATATTAATTTTGAAAAAAAAATTTCGAAAATAGCTTTACTCTGCGAAATATTTCTCAAGGTAGAAAATATAAATCTGGTCGCAAAAGGTATCAGGTAAACATCATCGAATATGCAACGAATATGAGTATCATTATTCCCGACCAATTTTGTAATTGAAGTACATGGAAACGAAATATTTTTTAAAGAGTCGTGGTTTCCTATCCAATTAATTCATAGAAATCTTTAAAAGCAATTATAAGTTTAGCAGGCCAACATCCATTGGAAAAATATAGCTTTACTGAATGTAATTTTTTTTTAAATTTTACTTGGTGCGCTAGTGTAGTATTCTATAACATATGACATATCAAGTATGTAAACCTGGTTTCTTTTTTACTTCATTATGCACATACTAGGTTGCAATCAAGTGCATGAAGCGGGACCTACAAATTTAATTGGAATTCGAACTACTAAAAATACAGTAAAATTATATAGGAAAAATTGCAAAGGTCAGGGATTGAACCGCGGAATTCTAACATGAAGACCGAGAGACTAACTACCTCCGCCACCGACGCTACCATCTATTATTATATAAGTCTCATTTATAGATACCATCCCTAATTAATTTTCAGCTGCATAAAACAATATAAACTTAGTGCATTCACAGGAAAATAAAAAGTTGATTTTTTTGCAGACAATTTGAATTAAAACCTATAATTCATAATTAAAATTATTATTATTTATAAATTATTATTTATAATAAACTAATGAAAATAATATTTTCTATAAGCTTAGCGCGTATACTTCAATGTGCAGAGTTTCATGTGAACAGTTTTAATCTGTAGACTTTAATGTGCAGCTTAACGTGTACAATTTAATGTGCACAGTTTCAAAGTGTAGACTTATCAGATAACGAAATTTACAATTCAAAAGATTTAATGTGCAGAGTTATTATGTGTAGACTTTAATGTGTAGACTTTGTTGCCTTACTATTTAATTTGTAGACTTTTCACGTGGTGAATTAAATGTGTTGAATGTGTGCAGTTGAATGTGGAGACTTTCACGTGGTGAGATGATTGTATAGACTCTCATGTGGTGAATTAAATATGCAGAGTTGACCACCTTAATTTAATGTCTACACGCAATGTGTACAGTTGTACAATCTGTAGATTCGATATGTGTACTATCGATACCCAGCCGGAACGTTTGGTCACTAGACAGATGCAGAAAGCATGGAACTTTGAGGAGAAACTGAAAAAGGGGAGGGAATTAGGATAACACAACCCTGTATACGGGAAATAGTGAACATGAATTATGTCAGAGTATGGCAAGAATTAGAGAATAAACTGATAGTTAAGGAGGGGGAGGAGAAACGGGGAAAAATTGTGGAATCGAAGTACAACAGATGGCATAATATAGTGAAGGCTGAAGGATAATCAGAATATTTGAGTAAAGTAAAAAGGAAGAGTGAGTGTAACAAAATTATGCGATTGAGGATGGGAGAAGGAATAAGAGAGTTTATGTACTGGATGAAATAAAGAGGAAAGAAAATGTAGAAAAAGTTATTACGAGCTAAAATTCTGGGGGCATGTTTTAGAAAGATTTAATGGCGAGGAAACACGTAGTGAGACTGTACCTGTAGATGGAAGAATGAGGGGGGGGGGGGGGCTTCATTCCAAGTGGACAACAGGCAAGGTGGATGATGAGGCTGGAATAGAGGAGAGAAAGCAAGGGGCAAAAATAACAGTTTTTCCTTAAAACATTGTTTCGTTCCTTTTGATTTTTTGTCCATAAAAACTGTGCTACCTGTTTTCATTATTTAATTGTTAACATAAAAATTAAACTTAATTTATTTTACTTGCTTTTTGTATAATTTCGAAGTTGATTAGATTACACTTTATTATTGTTCTAGAGGTCCCGAAGAAGTCGGTTTATGAGTCATAAATCTACATTAATTTCTCGAAACAAGCTCTTCCATCGCTAATCTTGTAAACCCGACGAAACGCGGCACACGCATGAAAATATCTCTGGTTATAGCCATACATATTAATTAAGGCCAAGTAATTGTTATGAATTGCTCGAGCTTGGCAAGCCTGTACTCCCGACTGCAATTCACATTTTACGATATGGTACCATTGGTCATACGAATTTTTTGTCTTATTCCTAAGTTTCTACAGTAGATCCTCGCTTATCCGAGCTATAGTGGAGCGGCTCCTACTTGGATAATCGGGAAACTCGGAAGAAACCGAATTTTATATAAGAAGAAAGTCTCAGTATAATAAACTGATAGTCTTCATAAATAAGTATTCAATTTGTACAATTACATGTCTTAAAAAATCTTATAAATATTTAATATTACATACGCCATAATGTATCTTTATTCAAGAGTGATTCACACAGTTTTTAACGTAGATAGTATTTATATTATTAACCAATGACAGCAGAGTTTTCGGAAGATCTGCTCTGGTTGGTTAAGACAAGTTTATATGTATGAATAATGTATAATGTTCGGATAATACGGACTACTCTTGCGCTATAGTTCGGATAAAACGGGTCAAAAATATTTTTGTTTCTACCTCGGATAATCGCGAATTCGGATAAAGCGGGCTCGGATAAGCGAGGTTCTACTGTACTTTATTTATTTCTAACTTCATGAAACGAAATAGTTGATTAAAAATCCTGTTAATTTTTATTATAGTCTTGGATGTGAGAGAAATACGATTAAAATTCATAATCTTCCGTATTCAAGAACATGATTAATCATCATCTAAACATATGTATGCTTAAACGCTTAGAAAAATCGCATTCGCTGAGGATTCGAACCCTATCTAAACAAGCTAAACACATGTATTCTACCGCACACACTAACCAAATGAGCTATCAGACCGTGTCGTACCAACTCGTATGGTGAACCTCAGTCAGGTTCAAACTAAAAAATTTTAACTGAATGTTTATTTTTTCCTCCACCTTGCATTCTTAGTTCTTTTATTGAAAAAACATGTAATTGTCAATTTTATAATTGTTCTTCTATAACATGAAATACGTTCTCCATAAACATTCTAAAAATGTTGTTTTTCAATTCTTACCTTAAATATTTTACTAAAAATAGGTATAACATTTTTTTATTTCTCATTTTTTATTACTTTACAATCGAACAATATTTAAAACTAGAAGCGCTTTAGCTCTAAAATTTTAATTGTAATGAAGGTTATGTCAAAGTCATTTAAGATGATTTCTTTAAATCTTGTATTATGCAATATGATAAGAAGTTTAATTTAATGTAATTGAATAACTGTACCTATTAACACTAAGAATTAAAAACAATTTCGATCAGAAAGTAAATCCTTGTCATACCCTGATCAGAGAAAATTCCCAACGTGAGTGGTTTTACAGAAAACGCTAACTGTGCATCTGTAGTTTTCAGTGACTGTCAACGAGATTCTATGAGCCCGCATTCTCAATTCTTCGATTACACATTTTCTCGATTGTTTTTCACAAATCATGTAAAAAGTCGTGGATCGCCAAATAAAATCTGATAGACTCTTCAGGATAATTGACCAACCATTTGTTTATCCCTTAAAAATTATTTTACTGTCAATTAAAATATAGAGAAACGTTTATTATTTCTCATAAAGGAATACTTGGTTTTTCAAAAACTTTTTTATGAGAATTAGTAGAGTTTTTCCTCTCACTTGAAATTCAAGCGCTTCTATTTTGCCGTTGAGCAATCATGGTTTATAAATATGAATATTTCATGACAACGACTACAAATATACGATAAAATTCCTGGCCGTTTCAAAGTTTTTATGCGGTCTAACAAAAGCCGAAAAAAATTTCACCCTAAGTATTCATGACTAAACTTCAAATTAAATTAGAAGTTTTCTGAATTCAAAGCATACGAGGATGATTGCCAAAAAGTCGCCCACTTTAATTCCTAGTGATTTTCTACTTTTCCTTTGAATAATAATTCTTTTTTAAAATGGCTTCAGTTAGGTACAATTTAGTAAAGATTAAAAATTGTAAACGGCTTCTTTTGGAAATTATAAATAAAAAAGGAAACGAAATATCTTGTCTCTCATTTGTCCTAAAGTACCATTCACTTATATTTAATGCAGAAAGAGAAAAATCGCAGCAGAGTTCAATATTAGAGAGGTGAGGATTTAGAAAATTAATTCAGAGTCTGTCCACAAGTTTTGAGTCTGGTCCTGTTGCTCTGTTGGAGGATATACTTAAAAATTAATTATCTAAACTATTTAGAATGCTGACAAAAAATGTTAATTTTATAACTACGAAGATTTAAGTGGAGATAATCATCAATTTATCAATCTGAATTCTAAAGAATAGTAAATAATTATGACTATTTCTGCGCAATATTATTTATAAGGTGTTCCCAAAATGATCCATATTTATTTATCATTCTATGAAATATACACATATTATAAAATGCTGAAGTAAAAATAAAATAGATCGTCAAAATATATTTTAGGCGCACTTGGCATTTTTTTTAGAAAGTCTTACTGTTTAGAATAATCCAATTTTTCGCAATCAACCAATTAATAATTGCGCTTAAAATTTTGGAATTATTCACAAAAATGGTTTTTGATATTTTTTTCATTTTAATAATCTTGTAAATTTTTAAAGTATCAAATTGAGAAATGCCTTTATAGTCATTTTTTTATATCCACACCTGAACATTGAAAAAAATTTTGAAATTCCGAGAGACGCTGACGAAATTTTATGAGTTTCTGACTCTGAGTGCTGAATGAGAAAGTAAAAATTAAAAAAATTCCGTTTATATTCGTAGAAAATTAGATGCAGAGTCTGCGGAAAAATTTGAAAGAAATAATAAGTATTAACCACCGCAATGGGAAATTCGTTCACCCCGACGGAACATTCGTCGACCCCAGCCGAACATTCTTCCATCCCAAAATGTTCCTGGTCCACCACCTGTAAATGACCAACCGCATTGAGCAGTACAGGAACCACCCCAAGAACCAGTTCATAACGGACAATATCATTAGGTAGATAGGATTATTAGTGATAGAAATTATTAAGAAAGATGCTAAAGGCTTCCGCTCACACAAAATCGCTTTGTTGAATGGAAAACCAATATTGATATTAAAATTATGTAAAGTGGCAAAGCAAAAACAGTATTTAAATTAATGCTTTCTTACTATTTCTTTTTTATTCTTAAAATCCTCCGCAGACAAAGATTTAAATTTAGAGAACTCATTTTCACAATTATTGATAAAGTATAACTTGTTGGATTTTAAACCCATAGATTTAAAATGATCTAATTACAAATCCAAAATTGTTCACTTTCCAACGCTTTTACTTTAAAAATGTACGAACCAAAACTAACCTTAGGGATAGACATTTTTTTAATAAACTCTTAAGTATACAATAGTTTTAAAGGGTGTAGCCGGGTGGGAGGGGATGTAACGTCCATTTTCGTTTTAATTATTTGCTCAGTTTCTATCGTTAGAAAAAATCTGAAAAAATTACTAATTACTATATCAGTTGTTTCATCAAAGAAGGGGAAAGGCTGAAAATTATAGGAAAGAGGGGAAATGGGAAAATGGGAAAATAAAAGGGGAAATGTGAGAATAGGAAAAATAACAAGGGTAAAAGGAACGGGGAATTGAAGAAAGGGCAAAGGGGAAAAGCAAAAATGTGAAAAGGGGAAAATTGAAAATGGAAAGGGGAAAGAAAACGGGAAATAGGGAAATGGAAAAAAGAGAAGAAGGGTGAAGGGAACGGAGAAAGGATGAAAACGGGTAGGTTAATAGGGAAAGGGTGAAGAGGGAGAGGGACATCAGTAAAAAGGAATGGGGAAAAGAGAAAGAGAAAATGAGCATATAATAAATTAGAAATCAGAAATGAGAAATGAGAAATTAAATTTTTTACCCAAAAGATGAAATTCCTAGCCAAGAAGGACAAATTGTCAACAAAATAGATCAATTTTCAAATAGTTGTATTCTTAACCAATACAGATGAATTTTCAAACAACAAAATTGAATGTCTATCGATCAGCCAAAAACTATTTTTGATTCAAAGTTCTTTTTTATTAAAAAATAGTATTATTATTATTAAAGTATTATTATTATTATTATTATTAAATGTTGTCACAGGCTTAAGATGGTTATTGCCCAACATGTCGAGGGCATTTTTTGGTTAGTTGGATTTTCATACATTTGGAATAGTTTTGCACGGGGATATCCCGGTATATATCATCAGTCACGGATGCATTTTTATAATGCAATCAAGTG
>JAWWLR010000128.1:3319321-3336623 GCA_035041075.1 Acraspis erinacei
ACGACTCTCCGGAGGTGAACAACTCCCTTGCTAGGCTATTTTTCACCGCATGGGCCACCGAGGCTCTTCCAGAGTGCGAGGGGGGAATCCAACCCGCAAGCCGGCAGAGTAGGTCCAAAGCCTATGCTTTAGCTCCCACGACCATCGTCCCACTCCTATCTGGGATTATTCTTTATTATAAAAATGTTAGCCGTTTTTAGTTAAATGCAGTTGAAACAAGGTTTGTTAAATATACCAGGGGTTTTAGAGGTGGGGAGGGGGCTATTGCTTTAGAGATGGATAATTCTACGTTAGGTATTTGAGGTGGCTCCTTGGAGGTTGAGATGATTATTATGGGAATGTGGATATCAACTAGAAACTTGCAAAAGTATCTAGTGTGATTTTTTTTCAATTTGAAATTTTTTTAGCATCAGGGGTTGTTTTTAGGGTCGTTAAAAATTACTCTAGGAATGGGGTTATCTACTAAGGTCTTGAAAATGTGACTTGTTTAATATTTTGAATTTGAACTTTGTTTGACTGTTTTAGTTGAAGACCGCTGAGATGGGGCATGGTGATTTTTTTAGTGTTGTTTATTATACTATGGGGATGGAGATATTAACTCAAATCTTGGGAAGGTGTCCGTGGAAATTATTTTCAATTTTAAATGTTTTTAGCTGTTTTACTTATGAACAGATGAAATAGGGTAATGTGAATGTGCTAGGGTTTGTTTTTGTAATTTTGATAACTATTAGGGAAATGTGGATATCAACTAGAGTCTTGTGAAAGTATCCGCTGTGTGTTTTTTTAATGATTTTGTTAACTGTTTTAGTATAAGGCAGCTAAGATGAGGCTCGTTAAGTATACTAGTGGTTCTTTTTGGGGTTTTTAACATTACTATAGCCTATATATACTATACTCTCAATCCTTCAATCCCTATAGGGATTGAGTTACTTACTAAAGTCTTAAAAAGTTAACTGGTTTTAATATTTTTAATTTCAATTCTTTTACTGTTTTAGTTGAAGGCAGCTGAGATAGTGTATGTTAAATTTTATATGGGTGGGTTTTTGGTGCTATTGGTCATACTTTTAGGATAACGATATTTACTTGAGTCTTGAAAAATGTGTCTGGGGTGATTATTTTCAATTTGAAATGCTTTTAGCTGTTTTACTTGAGGGCAGCTGAGATACGGTAAGTTGAATGTGCTTAGGGTGGTTTTTGGGGGTTTTTATCACTATTATGGAAATGTGGATATCAACCAGACTCTCTTGAAAGTATCCGCTGTAGGGTTTTCACTTAATTTTTTTAGCTGTTTTATTAGAAGGCAGCTGAGATGAGTTATATTAAATATTCTAGTGGTAGTTTCTGGGGGCCGTTGAATATTACTTCAGAAATGTGGATATCTACTAGAGGTTTGAGAAGGTATCTGGTGTGATTATTTTTCAATTAATTTAGTTTCATCTGTTTTGTTCTTGTTACTGGGGGTTTGGGGACATGATTTGTTTTTTCTGTTCCTTAATTATTACTGTGAGTGTATCCATATGTGTTGGAGTCTTACGAAAGTAACTGGTGTGATTACTAACTTAAATTTTTCTGTTTATTGTGTAATTTTTTAACTAGGGATAGGTTTTAGTGTTATGGGTTATTTTTGGACAATTAATTTAGTTATTTCCGATGCGAGTTCATTGTGTAAAGTAATTTTTGGATATTTTGGTGGGCTCAAAAATAGCTCAAAATCCTGATATGCTCATGTTTTGGACACGTTCATAATTAATTTTAAAGGTGGCTTTTAGGTGATACGCATTGTTTTCTTAAATGAACTTTCACAGTTCTGAAGAGGCTAAATAAATCCAAAAATACTGGCTGCAAGCACCTCCACTCTTAATTTGATCTTTTGAGGAATATAAAATAGCCAAAAATTGACATCGTTTTCCAAAAGTACCCTAAAAACAGCCCAAAATTATAGCATAAAGAAAATGTTCAAATTGCATTGTGGAGGTGCTAGCGAAACGAACCTGTATTTAGCCACAAATTTAACATTGAACTCTATTTACTATGAATTAAAAGAGGAAAGGAATAAAAGTTGAAATTTTCAAAATTCAGGTTGTCGAAATTAGAAAGAGCGCAAAAAGTATTTAATTGAGAAAAAGAAGTGCAATAGGTAAGAAAATTAAATCAAATAATTTTATATGATTCCCTGGATTCCTAGAACAATTTGATCTTTCCATATTGGATAAGCTACATTTTCAAATATCAATTCACAATTGTTTTGAGAGTGAAATTTTCTCCACTTTTTATTACCACCCATTCTATTCGAGTAAATTTGTATTTCCCTATCTTCCTTCAGAGATACAGCTTTTCGTTATGTGTTTGCCTGATTGTGAAACTCTCGTATTTGCTGCAGGTTCCCTAGGGTGAAATATCGTAATAAGTTGCCTGGCACGTAGTCCCTGGTGATCGTGACCTACCCTCAATATCGCTCATCTTTATCCCTGAGTCAATCTGGTGTCAATTTTCTTTTTAAACAAGAATATTAAAGAAACCAAAATTAAATCTCTTTAAAAGTAACATTGGAATCTGATATTAAGGAAGTTTTATTTTGTATATTGTTTTTGTTTCTAATTTAAAAGGCTTAAAATGAAGATCAATTTCCTGTCGAAATCAACCAAGCGAACAGTAACCAGTTCGTCCAGGGATCCTGGGTAAATGTGGTTTGGTATTAAATTCCCTGTTGGGTAATATTGGTTAACCATGCTAGCCTTGAATTCCAGCTTTGGTACGGAATGCCTGTCTTTCTATCGAAATCACTGGCTTAGGAATGGCAATTCTCATCTGACCAGTGTGATCCACTTTCAAACAAAATTTCGATCTGTTACTACTGTGGAAGCATTGAAGCAATTATTTTATCATCGAAGCAATAATTTAGAAGTTGTTCTTGAATTTTAGAAGTTCATCTTTAAAAGCTTTGCATAATAAGTTGTTATTATTGAAGACAGGCTGATTCTTTTAAGTCCCATAGCAGTGTGATATGAAATATTGTGCTGTGCATCCGCTTTTATTAGAAGAACCCGTATTTGCCTGGATTTTTGGACAGGGGAGATGAAAGCTGCAGAAAACCAGCGAAAGTTTCGTAATGTTCCTTTTGGTTTCTTTCGACATCAGGTTTTGAAGAAACTAAATTTTGACAATGTACGTCCGTAGCCAAATTATTTTTTAATACTTTTTCACAATTAGCATAGTTTTCAGGTAAAGTATCTTGAATTCACGGAAATAGTTGACAAATATAAGAAAATTCCCCTAGTTTTATTCGCATTTATGTTTTCAATTTCAGTGGGAAGCTTTTCATTTCTCTTTCGTTCAGAAATTTTTTAATATTTAGAATTTAAATGATACATTTTCACGGACTTAAAATTGAAATAAAACTTGTACATTCCCATAAAGTCTGTATGGTTAAAAAATAAAATTTTAATTGATAAGAAAAGAACTATATTGAGTAAGACAATTATTCTAAAGTATTTTCTATTTTTAAATGCAATTTTAAATATTCCTATCAATCTCAAGATGGTACCGTAAAACGCGGCTAAGCGGGACACACGACATCTTGAATTTCGCGAATTATATATTGAATTTTCTGGTTTCAAGAATAGCGCTGTGTTTTGTTAAGAGAACTTCAAATATTTTGATCGGTCCCGCTCGTTTCCGAAAATTTTTCTGAAACCAACTTCTCGTGTATTCAATTTTTACCAAACATATCGTCTCATGTATAACTTCCGATCAAATTCGACCGATAATATCGGCCAAATCAGAACTGTCACAATAAAAGTTACTTTTGAAAAAAATGACAAAGAAAATTGATTCTAATTGAAGTAATTAATTAGTGAAATAAATGAATAATTAATTCCCAACTAAGAAAAGTAGTAAAAATGGTTGTTACGTATTTGAATTATTAAAAAGATAATTATTATTAATTACTATTAATTTATTAATCCGAAACCATAAACTTTAAAAAGAAACTAGTTGGGAAAAAACATTTAGTTTTCAGGAAATTAAAAAATATTTTATAATCATTCGAAAATGTTTCAAAATTTGATAATATTGTTACTTTTTTTAAAACTTCTAAAATTTCTAAATACCTGTTAATCTAACTCGAGTTATTCCTAAAATTGTTTTAAAATATTCAAAAATTAAAAGAGTTGCCATAAAATCTTCCAGATTTTTTTTACATTTTCAGATATCTTTTGAAATATTTTTTTTAAATTTTCCTTCAAAAATTAATTAAAAAACAATATTTAGAATTTTCGCACGAATCGTAAGAAATTTTTCTTATTTTCTTAAAGCCTTTTAAAATTGCCAAAAAGCTTTAAAAATTTCGTTTCGAAATCTTAAAATTAGTTTTTTTTTTAATATAATTTTAAGTTTTTCTAGAAATCTTAAAAAAATTTTGCATTACCTTGAAACCTTTTAAAATCCTTCAGAAGCTGCGAAATTTTATTTCATAACCTTTTAAAATCTACATTTGGCTTAAAAAATGTTATGCCATTTCAAATTATAAATTAGGTTTCAAATATTTTCAAACTTTCCTAATAATATCTTCTAAATTGATTTGAATCTTTCGCAGAATTAAAAAAAAAACCTAATTTTAAATTTTCTCAGGAATCTTAAAAAATTGGTTTATTCTTTCGAAACTTCTCAAAATTCTCAAAATGCTTCTACATTTGTTGCTTGAAATATTCAAAGATCTGGATTTTGCTGTAGATTTTTTAAGCTCTCCCCAAGTTTAAAATTATTTTCGACTCTTTGTAAAAATTCTAAATATTTTTTTAAGCTTTTCTTTTATAATTTGCCTTATAGTCTTCCCAACTCTTTTTAGTCAATTTATTAAATCATTTGAAATTATTGGAAAAAAGCTCAATTAATTTTTCATAAAAAAACATTACAAATTTGCCTAAAAATCTTAAGAAAATTTCTTTATTCTCCTAAAAATTTTAAAATGCTTCAAAGACTTCTAAATTCTTTGTTCGAATTCTTCAAAAATTTAAATTTTGTTAAAAAATGTTTTGAAATCTTTAGTAATCTCTTAAAATTATTTTTAAAAAATAAATTAAATAAATCACTTGAAATTTGTTTTCAATTTTTTGAAATCCCTTCAAGTTTTAAATTATTATATATTTATATCTATTTGAAACTTAGAAATATCTTTCAAGTTTACTGGAATATATATTCTCAAATTTTATATTTTTGGAAATCTAAATAATGTTGCTTTCATAACTCCTAAATTTTCTTTCGAAATTTTACAAAATCATTTGAAATTTTTTAAATCTTTTTTAATTTTCTTAGCAAATTAATTTTTCAAAATGAAAAATCTTTTTAAATTTTCCCAGGAATCGTAACAAGATTTTTTTATACTCCTAAAAACTTTTAAAATTCTTTCAAAAAAACTTTTTTTTATTCTTCATAAATATCAGCATCCTCTTTATATTACCGAAAAATAAAAAAAATAAAAATATTACCGAAAGATAAACTACTTTTCGTTTTAAAGAAATTCAATTCTTATCACCCTAGACCTAAATTCACACATGACATTAAACATGATAATTCCATTCCTTTTTTAAATGTTAATGTTATAAGGATTGATTCTGGAAATATTATTACAGACTGGTATCGTAAAGATACCTATTCTGGTAGACATTTAAATCTTTTTCTAACCACCCAATACAACATAATAATTTCCATTGTCAAAAATCTTATTGACACAGCTTTTAAATTGTCACATGAATCATTTCACAAATCAAACATTGAATTTATTTGAAAAACTCTTTATTTAAATAATTATCCTATAGAATTTATTCAAACACATATTAATAACAACATTAAAACAATGAATGATTTTCTTTCTAAAGAAACAAATTCAAATATTATAAGAAAATTTGTTTTCAAACCTTTAGTGTATGCACCTTTTCATGGAAAGTTATCCTTTGAAATTAAAAGAACTCTTAATGATTTTAATATTACAACCATCTTTCGAATTGATTCTAAACTTGATAAATTGATAAAACTAAGCAAAGATTCTTTGGACATTTCTAACTTACTGATGTTTTATACAAAATTCAATGTTTGAACTGAGATCAATGTTACGTCTATCAAAATGGTAGATTACTTTCTACAAGAATAAAGGAACATCATCATAATTTTAGAAAAATCCAAAAAACCATAAAGTCATTGCTAAACATCAGATTGAAACCGGGCATCTAATTGATTGGGAATATGTCATAGTTTTACACCATGAACCTAACGAATTTAAAAGACTAATAGCTGAAATGTTTTTCAAAAAAAATAGTAATAATTGTTTGAATATAATCTCAGATTTAAATAATTACAGTTCAATTTATAACACAATTTTATTTATAACACAGTTTTATTTTATTAGCATATTCAACTTATTATAAAACTAAATTTTTTATTTTCCTTAAATTTATCGGTATTTATTTCTTATTCTCGTTTATTTATTTATTTATTTCGATTCTCGTTTCGTCTCGCTCGAATGCAGCACTATTGACAAACAGGTGGAGATCTGAGGGTAAAATGGGGCACCCAAAATCTTTGCATTTCATGGCTTGCTATTTCTTTTTTTTAAGTGAAAAGCGGGTGTCCCGCTTTAACCCAAATGCCCCGCTTAGCCCTCTGTATGGTATATCTTTCCTACAAATCTAAATTTTACTTTAAAATACCTCAGCAATCTTGAATTCTCTAGTTGGCTCAGAAACATTTCTTATTTCCGTTTCTCTACTGCATTAACTGGAGTAAGATGGAGTAGCTACACTTTGCGAAGAAACTTCTGTCGAAGATTTGAATAGTGCTTACTCACGGGTCAGTGGATGGATCAATATGAGAGAAACTTTGAATCTAACGAAAATTTTGAGCGAGTCAATGACTACTGTGTAGAAATCTAGTTGCTCATCCAATGGACGCGGGGTCGATAGTTAGTGGCCAACTCACGAGTTTTAAGGGGAAAACTTGAGCGATGGTGATTAAGCTGCGTAAGAACTTGGTCTAAGGATATTCAAACTCGATAGAGTTAGTCGCAAGCGAAATCCAGTCTTCATTCCCAACAATCATTTCCTACAAATCAAGTCTAATTTGCTAGTGTTGGTCTTGATGTCAGGCGCGGTTCCAGCGAAGTAACCTGGGGGTAAACAATTTGATACTTACTATCATGATTGGCGCGCGGTTAGTTTCTTATATGCTGTCAAATTCTTAATATAAATAAGGGTGCAAGGAACAAAATAATCGCTCTAATTTTAAGTTACTATTCTATTCCTCGTATTTGGTATTCGCTGCTCTGCAATACGCCATCTATGTTTCCAATGCGGTCAAAACGTGAACTCGCGAAACGAGGTAGGATTCTTAAGATGCATGTTAATTTGTGCTTAAATTAGTTGAAAATTTAAAAATTGAACTGTTTTTATGGATAGAAAGTTTGACCCTGAACTTGAGAATGCGCAATATTTTCTCAAAATTAAACTCCTTAGGCGGCTTATTTAAAAAATTTCAATAGTTTTGAAAGGACCTTAAAAAAGATGATTTTCGTGAATTTTCTTTAAATATCTGTTTCTTTTAAAATTGCAATTTGGTATACAGAAAATAGAATACCATGAAACTTACTCAAAGATACGTGATCTAGATCAGTTTATTACTATTTTTAGATGAAAAAGGAGTTTCAAACCTCAATAAATTTTTTTTAAATATTAAAAAACGCCGAGGGCGATTAGGGCGATTAGGATTGTTCTCAGTATAAAAATATCAACCCAAGACGACTCTCTCGGGTCCCCCCGCCCCATCCTTCCTAATTAACTGAAGTTTGGTGGGACGGACGTTAACTTTACAATTTCCACCATATGACGAATTACTACATCACTTGGACATGATTTCGAATTGCAAAATAAACTTATTGCATAAAGGTGGTAGTTGGGCGTATAACCTAAACAATGAATAATACAAACAATAAAATAGCCTCGGAAAGGACTGGAACTTTAATTGCCAAAAGGCATGTACACGGAAAATGTAAAGGTCAAGTTTCAGGCGATGAATGGCGACTGGCTGTTTCGAATGCTAGAGGGGTAAATGATCTCAAGGTAAAAGAATTACGAGAAACTATACACGCAAGGAAACTAGATATTTTATGTGTGCCTGAAACAAAGAAAAAGGGATGCGAAAATAGGGACATAAAACACGGGGTGTTGAAAGGCGGATTTGAAATATGGTCAGGAGTATATAGTGAATCACATGGCAGGCAAGGAGTAGGTCTGATTTTGAATGAAAGAGCGAAGCAGCATCTCGGAAATCATAATTTCGTATCTCTCAGATTGTTGTGGGCTAGAATGAAAGTAGGAATCAGAAGATTATTTATCATAGCATGTTACGCGCCAGTTGATAGTGATCCCAGAGAAGTAAAAGACGCGCTCCAGGACACTTTAAATGACATGATAAATATTTGCGAATTGAATTTGTTGTTGCGAATGAAAGACTAAGAGAGATAGTCAAAAATACAAGGGTCATGAGGGGTTCTGAATGCAATAGTGCTCATTACCTTCTTATCTCCAAAATTAACATAGGTCGGGTAGGACAAAAAAGAGAAATAAGAAAGCAAAACAAACGCGAATCAAAATTGAGAACCTACAGAAACCGGATGTGCGAATAGATTTCCAAAAATGATAATCGAATGCATAGGTAAGGCAACTTGAGAGGCGCTTATACGAACTAAAGATATAGAAGGCACATGGACTATGTTCCAGGATGTCATTGTTTGATGTGCCATCGAAGTGTATGTTACCGTTGTTGTAGGAAGAATGTCTGGTGATGCGTGTTGGAATGATTAAATTTGTGCAGCCATTAACGAAAGGAAACAAGCGTATTTAAGAAAGATGAACATTACAGGCCTTAGCGATAAGGGTATAAATAAACGTGAAAATTGATTACAGACACCAACAGAGAATATTAGAATGACTAGTCAAGGAAACTAAAGATAAAATCCGAACAATGCGTCTTTGAAGGAAGCAAAAAACTGCTCTATCAAAATATGAAGGAAAGCAAAAGTATAGAGTTTGACAGCATGATAAATAGTAAAGGGAAGCATTGGGAGATGAAGCTATAGAACACTGTGCGTTAGAAAACCTAATTGAAAAAATCTTTGTCACTGAGGCTTGGGATATAATGAAAAACTTAAAAAATGATAAGACTGTTGGTATAGGCAGTATTAACGCTGAAATGTTTAAATACGGTCGAAAGTACACACTTCACATGCGGTGAAAAATGTTTAATTTATGTAGTAGATTAAAGCAGCTGCAATAATTAAAAAGGTATCAGCTTTAAAGTTCAATAAGTGAAATTTATACCAAAATAATTATTCGTAGGTTAATGCAAATAATAGGAAAAAAACATATAGCCCGTTCGAAGTGGATTTATTCTAGGAAGATCATGTAGAGATTAAATATTTAGCTTATGACAGGTCACGGAAGAATGTTTGAGAGTAGTAAAAGAAGTTTTCTGTTCATTTGCTGACCGAGAAAATGCCTTTAACAAAGTGGATATAAATAAACTTTGAAAAGTCCTGAAAAATTACAGTTCAATGGATGGCCCCTGTAAGCAATAAAAGCTATATAGCAGTATAGCCAAGCGATTGTAAGGGTTAATAGAAAAGTGAGTGAACCTCTGTCATATGATCAGATAATTAAATATAATTTACTTTACATAGTATTCCAAAAAATTATTATATATTTATGGAAATATGCCAATGGGAAGGAATATTTCGAGTTATTGATTTAAATTATATATATATATATATATATATATATATATATATATTTTCCATATAAATCCATTTGGTTGAATTGCAACTCGCCGAATTAAAGTGATTTTGTGAACTTGTTCATTCAGACGCACTTTATCTCTTATTCGAGCCTGTAACTTAGCGCAAGAATATAGTCTTAAGGTTCAAGTAAAATTTGATCCCTATTTTTCATTTTGAAAAACCAAATAGCAATGTCATTTGGAAGAGGGGCTTGAGGTTATCTTTAATCTTGAATTAAGGTTCAATTAGGAGATTATGAAGACTGGAATGTCACGTGTGCATTTGCACCACGCGCTTTTGTTACTGTGGGCTTAATGGTTTTGAAAACTTCAACCTGAGATATTCTAGAGGGTAGTTGTCAACAGGTCAAACACTTTAAGTACCAATAATGTTTTACTTTAAAAAATGTGGGGAGGTTTAGTTTAGAAACTATAAACAAAAAAGGGGCAAAATAAATGGTTGTCTACCTGTCATAAACTTGAAATGCAAAATGAGAAATTGCTAATTTATATTAACAAAATTATTTTAATAATTAGTCGAAATCTGACCTACAATTTTCTTTATCAAGTAATCCGAAGTTTCTATTTCAGGAAAAAGTCGAAAATAGTTAATCAAAATATATAAAATCTTCACTACAAGCGTTAATTTTATACTTAGATAGATTTTGGTATAGTTTAAAATCGATTTACGAGATTTGGTTCAAATAGTGATAATACTAACAAAAATTGTGATTATTTTTTAATAGTGTGGAATCCAATGAATCATTAAACTGTTCATTTTTTAGATTTGAAAATATTTTAACCTGTTTTGGATATATTTTTAAAATATTATTTCTATTACTACATTTTATTATATTCGGCGTATTTAAAACTGAAAAAATCTAAATATAATGTTATTATTTTTAAAAATGGTTCGAAATATGTGAAGAAAATGTATGAAGGAAAATAGTAAATATAAGGATCGTAGTAAATATTTGTAAACACTTACTACCTTCATTATAATTACCAATTTCATTTGTTTTATAATAATCAAATATACAAAATACATTGAATATAGCCAATCTGACCCTGTTTTCATTATTTTATGTACTACTTTCATCGAGCAGAAATCACATTATTTAAAATTTTGAGGAAAATTTGTAACCGTTTTCGGGAATGACTTCTACAATTTTGTACGAAAATCTCCTTTTATTCTCAAATTTAATATTTGAAGAAAAATAAGTAAAATGTATTATGCTACTGCCTTACATTTTTATTCAAATAGAAAAAGTTTACCTGCATATTTTTTTACAAAGAAAATATTTCAGAACACGCTGAAACGCTTTTAAAGAAATCATTATTTTAGGTACTATAAGTTTCAGCTACAGAATAAATAAAGAAAAAGATTGTTGATTGGTTTCTATTTCATGAACATCATTTGACTTTAATGTTAAGATAAATAACTTTTTCTCCATGTTCCGCTTAATCATATGATCTTTTGAAACTAAATTATATAGGAAAAATGTTATTTTTTGTTTATATGTTTTTGTATACGCGGATACAAATGTCCTTAGAGATATCAAAACAATATTGCATCATAACATAAAAGCGAACTTAGTAAAACATAAAAGATAACTACTATACAGATAAATAATATAAAAATGTTATAAAATTTAAATCAGATGAGTGATGACCAGCATGGTCAAGAAATGCATTAGAATTTTTTTTCGAAGGGCCAGGTCCATCGCCCGGAAATTTCTTCGCAACCGTGCAAAAATTAATCTTTTTTTAGATTTAACATGTGTTTCCCATAAGAAAAAAATACGTTTATAAACGTCACTTAACTTGCCTCGAGTGATTTAATTAATGTCGATCTGCCCGTTTAGCTCTCATAATTGTTGGCATCCGAACTAGCTAGGTAATGAAGACGGTACCGTCCTGTCTGTCATCTTCATTATTAACAAAATCTTGATCGAAAACTATTACATCTATTTAAATAATGACTTGGATTTGGTACGGTACAAAATAACTAGTAAAATTAGATATCAATTAAAAAAGGCTATTTCAAGTTATTCTGGATGTCTAGCTCGTGATATGGAACCATGCTATTGTTGATGTTTTGAAGCGAATATTTTGGCTTTAAAGAGAAAAAATTGTGCTTTGAGAGAAGATTATCTGATTAGAAAAGAACCTGAGAGGCAGATAGATAAATGGTTATTTCTCGGCCTGCTGGTCTTAAAATATTTATTTCCTTAAACTTCAATTTTTACGGAATTTTCTTATAACTCTTAAAAACTAACCTCTAATTTCGAGGCTAATATCTTATATTTATCTATTATTTAAAATACTAAAAAAATTTTACTCCTACTTCTTCTCCTATTTACAATCTTTCCGTCATAATTTCTCTTCCTCCTTCCTTCTCTTCTTCTCCATTTTACCTTACACCCTCTTCACCCATGATACTGCACTTTTATCGCACCGTTAATGTGAAAATACCATCATACTTATCCCACTTCTTCTCTCTAGAAAGGCACAACTTATTAAATTCCTCTATGCATGTGCATCTTATTTTCGCTATAAGCTCCTGTACTTCCTTTTAAACCATGACTTCGTTATTCTCTTCCTCGTGCATCCTTCTTACTTCATCCATCTGTAATCCATTCATTCTAGAATACCTTTCCCTTTTAACCTCTGTCTTTCCAACCCCTCTTCTGTTCTCCTTCTGCCACCAAAACTCCCTAAAGAGCTTATTTCGCACCTCTACAAAAATTTCTCCTCATATTTACATACTCGACTTAACGTTATAATCCCTAAACTCTTTCTTCCTGTCTCCCTCCTGACAATATAGTTTAGCGTATTCCTTGCCAACCCCAGTGTTCACATTACATACCGCGCTTATATCCTGCATACCTCCTCTCCGTCCTTCCACCCACACCCCTCCACTCAATAAAATAAGACACTCATTACTAGCGACGCCAACAATTTCTTCTGTCTTTGGTAATAAACCCGAGAAGAAGATTATCCTTCTGTGTCTTAAGGCCAGTTTTCCTGGTCTCGTATTGGCACAGCTACAGCCATAAACGCAGGAGCAGTCTGTATATCCCCAATGTTTAGCTGGTAAGACAGAATCAGGGATCATGGGATTGAAGAAATATTCCAAACATATTGAAAAGATTTAAGACAGGATCGAGACTAAATATTTTTACGCGCGGTCGGTAGAGCATAGAGCTTGTTTTCAGGAATCAAATCCGATGGGTTTACAGCATTAGAGCAGAAAAAAAAGTCACAAGTTTGACGGGCCGAATTAGAATTAGGACTCCTCACTGAAGGCTAAGGATAAGGCTGAAGGTAAATGGTCTACGGATTTAAGGAAAGAATTTTTGTATTCATGTAAATATTGCGGCTGAAAGTAGTTTTATAATAAACATCTTTATAATAATAGATTATTAGTGTGTCGTCGTTATTTGTGAAAGGCCAGGAACACAATCATTAAGAGGAAAGACATTGTTTTCCTCATAATTTTTCAATGAAACATTTAAAAATATTTTTGTTTACTATTCCTTTGATGGACTTGTAAAAAGTTACTAGTTTATTCTGTATGAAAGTCGATTAGTAGAAATATTCACTAAATCTTTAGTGATTTTGGTAACTAATCAATTCGATCAATTATTTTTTCGAAGTTTTTCGATATTGAATGGTCAGGTATACTTTTCTGTTTTTATTGACTTGCTTGGTGTTTCTATGAGTGGATCATAGATTGAAGCGATTATTTTTAACGTGAATAAAGTAAGTGCGTAAATAATTTTTTGAGCAAATGACGTCGTCTACTTTCAAGTTTCACAACATGGCCTACGTATTTTTTAATAAAGATGAAAATATTTTACATTTACGTCGTTCGCTTTAACTTTTCTATAATATATCACGTTTCACATTTATATCTATAACCTTCTTAAGATGGACATAGAAAACCTTGAATAAATTCATATATTTTCAGTATGCCGTGTACGACTTCTTACTATCGAAGTAGAAAATATTTTGACTAGTTCAATCTGTAAGTTTATACTAATCTTTTTTGGCTTACTTACCTTAAAGGTCTCAACTTCCCTTTTAACAGTAAAAATTCAAAAATTCAGAACAAAAATCTTCAAATACATATAAGTTATTTAAATCTTTTTTTAATCCCCTATTCTGCCATGTGAGTGATTTACTTTTCCATTATTTTTCGAGTAGTAGGTGACCAAAAATCCCTTAAAACTAAGCATTAGATTTTTAGAACAAGAATATTGCGTGATTTTTTTTGGTTGCAATTAGATTTCTTCGTAAAGTTTGCTTTGCTTTTTAAAAGAACAATAAAAGGGGCAATTTATAACCGATGTAAAGGTTTAATAGTTTAATTTATTCGTGAAAATTTTAAGCCTCAAAAATCAAAAAAGGTAAACCATGCCTGAATATTGCTCAGCATGAGATCATCTTGTGTATGCTTGGTTTAAGATTAGGTAAATCTTTACCTCTAGTCGTCGCGTGATTATGAGCAATTGCTCAATCATAGAAAATAACTAATATTTTTTCTCCAAAAAACACCCAAATGATAGAAAATCAATCTTGCGTGAAAAAAATCTTCATCCATATATTTGCTAACTTAATTAACTTTTTTTTTGCCATTTTCTATTCCAGATTTATTCTAACTTTCAATATCTTGAACAAGAAATGTGTGTCAAGAAAAATTTGTAGGAGCAGCTCTGAAAGTCTTCAAGGCAGTTTGAATCTATAACCTTAAATACTGAAGTTTGTCAAAAAACAACATTAAGGTGCATACGAATATTATTCATGTCTCACGTATGCTAAACGCAATATGCTCGTTTCCTGTTAAGTTGTACATATTCATTTATTTAATGTTCTGATTATGAATGAGAGAGCAAAATGGCATGTCAAGATGGAAGGATGGATAGTTCATGGTGATTGCCGTGAAGGAAAATACACGTTCCGGGACACTTTAAATGATTCTATATAAGTATTTTCGATCATCGCGAAAGCCTCGTTCCACTAGGTGATATAAAAGAATAGGTTGGTATGCAACGTTAGGATACAGAAAGGGGGCTAGGTAAATTTGCAGGTTCAGAAACAAACGATAACGAAAAAATACTAAATAACGTATGCTCCTTCAAAATAAACGTAAGTCAGGGATAGAGAAGGAAGAGAAATTTTAATTAATATATTATTCATAATAATGTAGATAAATTTTATAGATCAGGAGTTTCATTGAGGAGTAAATTAATCAAAAAGTTTTCTTCCTTCGCTATGCCTGACTCAAGTTTATTTTTAAAGACTAAAAGGTAATGATCAGTATTGTATTCAGAACCAGGAGGTATTTCTTACGAGTATTACTGAAGTGTGTGGTACTGCATTTGTAGGAAGCATCTCTGCTGATGCGTGGTGGATTGGTGAAATCCAAGAAGCTGCCCACATATTTATGTATCGAGATGGGAAATGTTCCAGAGGACTAGAAGAAAACAATTATCGAACCAGTATGCAAGGGAAAGATAGATTAAATCAATTACAAGAATTAAAAATGAATCAGCTTATCAGTTACCACATGTAAAATAAATTAAAAAATACTCATTCATAAGTTAATAAAAGTAACAGTAAAAGAGATATAGAAAGTCCAGAGTGGTTGCATTGATTGACCTAGAAAAATCTTTTGACAAGGTGGATGGGAGTTAACTTTGGTAAGTCCTGTAATATTATAGAGTCAATGGATGGCGCCTACTCACAAAAAAAACAATGAGCGCAGGTAGCAAAGTGAGTGTGAGAGCTAATAGGAAAATGAGTGACTGACTCGATATCATGCAAGGAGTTAGACAAGGATGCGTTATGCCCTCATGGTAGATTCAATCGTGAACGTGCAAAGAAGGTTGAGCAAACTGAATACTGGATTCAAAATTAACGTAAATCAAACAAAAATTATGTTGTTTGAACGAAAAGGTGAGAAAAAAACATGTAACATTGTAAAAAATGTTGAGCGAATAGAACAAGTTGGTTAGTACGTATGTCTCGGTATCCTATTCACTAGTGTCAGAAAGATAGATGAAGAGTTAAATAGGCTTACAAATTAGGTTAAGAAGGTTATCTGTAAAGCAGATCCCATAATCGTAAGTAAAAATGTATCATGTAAGGCTAAAAGGGCAATACATAATTCGATATTTGTAGCGGTAGGTTTTTTTAGCATCCGGGCCAGTGAACTAATCCGACAGTTGGCGCTCTGACCGGAAATATATTTTTTTTTATTGCTAATAAGCGTAAAAGTAAATAATCATTCTAAAATCGTCACGGAAACTAGCAACTGAATGGTGTTAAAATTAAATGTTTGGATCAGCATTCTTAGATTTAAAATGTTATGCTCCATCATAATTTATTATGTGTTTTTATTAAAAATTGTTCGAATTCAAAAGTTTATACTTTTATAAATTGTATAATGCGAAGATATAAAAAAAAATATATAAATCCTAGCCATCGTGTTCAATAATTTTATAAATTGGAGAATGAATTAGAAATTTTATAGATCTTCAAAATTATATCCTTGTGAGCAATTTGTAGTGAGACATTGCACTTTTTAAAGTAGAAGTAAAATTATTTTTATTTTAGCTCCTCACAATTAATAATTGTCCAATTTTTATTCATGCTTCAAAAATGGTTTTGAAATCTATTTTAAATATTTTCTTAGAATTATTTTTCAAATAAAAAATTATTTACAAATTGTCCAGGTCTCTTAAGAAAATGTTTGTATTATATTTAAACTCTGAAAATCTTAAACAGCTTAATAAATGTTATTTCACAATGATAAAAATATACATTTTCTTTCCAAATTTGTGGAATGTTTTCAAATTTCAAATCTTAAACCACAAATCTTCAGAAAAACTTTTTTATTGTCTTCAAACATTTTTATTTTGAAATCTTCAAAACTCCATATTTTTTATAATTATTTGAAATCTTTGTTAGTTTAAAATTATATTTAAACCTTAAAAACTTCTGAATATCTCTTAAACTTAGTTACAGTTTCTCTAAATGAATACTTTTTACACGGTTATTTATACAAAAACAAGCACCAGTTTCACTTTATTTAATTGTTATTTTTTTAATTACGAAGTTCTAAATTGAATCGGTTACTCAATAAAAAATATAGAATCTTCACTATACTACACGCTCTTTTACTTCTTTTTGTGAATTTCCCCGATAAAACTAATTTATTTAATTATTTGTAAACTCCGCCTAGGCAACACATAATACAAATGTCAGTTGTCCTGATTGGATTTTAGACCAAAATTTTCAAAACCAAAATTAAGCTAGAGGAAATTCTACAAAATTGGAAGGCAAAAGAATCTCCTTCATTTAATGAGTTTCGAGTTATGGTCCTTTAAAGAACCCGGAGTTTTTAAAAAAAGGGCGAAACCCCCAATTCTGACGTTTGTGTGTGTACTTTGGAACCTGTTAAATATACAACAAA
>JAWWLR010000128.1:3347411-3364402 GCA_035041075.1 Acraspis erinacei
TTAGTAAAAAAAGAATTATTTTTTATCTGCCAGTAACAAAATGTGCAAGAAAAAAAGGCAAGTACTTAAAAATAGGATTTATAAAGATTTTATTAATTTTAAACAATTGGAAATTTTGAACTGTAAATGGTTAAAATATAAAACATAGAACACAACTTTTAGAATTGTACGATTTCAAAAGTATTAAAATTTGACTAAATTCTAAATTAACGCGTATAAATTAGAAGAATTAAAAGCATTTTAGACTAAAACATTATTTAATTCAATTACTAAAAGCCCTAAAATTGTATAATGTAAAGCATTTTTGAATTTAAACTTTACAAAGTGATACATTTAATTGGAATAGCTTCGGGAGAGAAAAAGTATCCAATTTTCAACTTTTGATATTAAAAAATTCCTGAATTCAAATGTTGACAATGTCAACAATTTCAAATAAAAATGTGTAAGTCCAAAACCTTAAATAATTTCAAGATTCCATATATTTGTATAGAAAAACTTAAAAATTCGAGAATGTTAACGTTAAATAATTCTAAACATTAAAACAGAGCACGATGAACAGAAATTGTTTCAAAAATAAAAAAATAAAAAATTCTATTTTTCAAAGTGGCATGTGTCTTTTTACTTAAAATAAAATGTAAATTTATTAATACTTATATTGTCAAGTGGATTTTCAGAATCAAATTTTTCAATACTCTCTTCTTACACTGCACTGTGCAAGATCGTTATAACTTACAAGCTCCGGTCGTTAGTAGAATCTGAAATAACATACCCTTGAGCTCTAAAATTGAATCTCGAAGAGCTGAGCCAAGTTTTCAGCAGGAAAATCATGATAGAATTACAAAGCCAGTTTTACCTTTTCCTGCTTTTCCAAGTTTCTTTCATTAAATTTTAAATAACACATGCAAAGAATATTAAATACCCTTGAATGAGTCAATTATTTTAACAAGATTACTTTTTATTTACACCCGCCACCAATTTAATAATGCAATAATGTAATAATCTACCGCCAAGTAAGGAATCTAATAAAGAATAATCAAATACAAAAATAAGTAAATTGTGTACTCGATTTCAAAGATAAGCCAAGCAGTTTGAAAGAGAAAATCTATAATTAATTCTTTATTACAAGTTTAAACTCCATTTTCACTAAGTAATTATATAAACTCATCACTCATTAAATGACACATATTTACAGAACCTACTTTACAAATAAAATCTGCAGTCCAATAATGAACATTTCAATACTCGTCGCACAGTTCGCAAATTTGAGGGAATCAAATAACGAATTACTTGATTACAAATTTGATTGTACACAAATATAACCTTATTTAAAAGGTATCTGTATTATCATCAGAGACAGTTACCATTGATCTGTACAGATATAATTCCACAATTCGTAAAATTAGAAATCAACAATATCGATTAAGTTAACTCCTCAAATGACAGAAAAATACTTAACGCCATTTCTGACCAAATTGAAAATAAATGTTTAAAATTTATTTGATTAATTTTTTTCTGAAAAAGATCTACTCACTTCGCTCCACTGGTAATGAAACAACAGAACTTCCGATTATCGATCGGGTGGTTTCCGATTAAGCTATGGGCCAGATTGTGTGTTTCTTAAAAAAATATTCTTCTTATAATCTGGCCCATAGCTTAATGGGAAACCACCCGATCGGAAATCGGAAGTTCTGTGGAGCGAAGTGAGTAGATCTTTTTTCAGAAAAAATTTAATTTATATAATTTTCATGAATTATTTTAGTAAGTTAGCAGTCTTGAGTAAATAGCAAAGCAGGTAAGCAAATAAGAGAGAATGGATGTGGATTTAGATATTGTTGCAGATCTTTCATTTAAAAAAAATGGTTTTCCGCCTCTCTCAGCTGAGTCCGACTTGCTCCGACTGAGTTCCATTTTTCTTTTTTATCATAACAGAAAGATAGCGAACGCCTTTCTTTGTTTCAGGTTTTACCACCTTGGAAAGCAGCCAAGTCCGGGAGTATATCTTTTAAAATTCGTACCAACGAACCCAATGGCTTGGTCATGTACAGCAGAAGTGGAGCGCTGACTCGGGTGAGTGCCTTCATTTTATACTCTTTTACGTTCACCTAAATATGGGACAATGCTCGAAAGCAATATTTCAAAAAGTTGGGTCATTTGCTCTTATGTGATGCATTTCAATCGTCTGTTTTCCGTTGATAAAATCACCAAAATCAAATTCTCAAAAAGAATTAAACAATAAGTTTCAAATACCAACAATGAAATTATGAACTAACCAAAACCTGGAGTTAAGCTGCGCACATGTGGGGGAAAGCGGCACACCCTTAATTTTGTATTTAAAATGCGATACCGCTTCTTCTAGGTTTCGCCAATAAAGTTTTACAATTTGTAGTTGCAAGCCTCTTTAATTTTTACCTAGAAGAAGCAAATTTTGCATTTACATAAATTTAAAAAATTGTAAGAATGGGTGCATTGAATATCAAACCTTTAAAATAAAGAATTGAATGGTTTTTGGTAGAACCATGTAAGTGACAAGAAACACATTTTTCAGGGGAGCACAAAAAGTTTCTCAAAACGTAAATTATTTTTTAAACAAAAAATGAGAAAGTAAATTTGAGAGTTGATAGAGCTCTATATATCTCCAAAAAAAGTTGGAAAAAGCTGATAATTTTCGAGAAAATTATCGTAAAAAATCGTTCTTTGTCATAACAGTCTAAGTGTCATGCAAAGCTTTTTTTATTGTTTTTTTAAACTCTAATCAACATAAAATGTATAAATAAAACCCAAGAAAAATGTCAAAAAAACAATTAGAAGGCTTGAAAGTAAAAAATTACAATTTTTCAACTAATTTATTTTGTGATGATATATTTCAAAAACTAATAAATACTTTTTCAAACCAAAATTGGTTTAATTCTTCCAAAATTCACGATTCGAAAAAACTAATATCGCCATTCTATTCGGTTAACAAAATTACATAAAGTCTATGTGTTTTACTTTTTTCAAACTCAAAATGTAAAGTAGTATAAATAAGCAATTACATGGCATAGAATTTATATTTATACTACACATTAAATCAGGTGAAGAAAAAAAATGGTACAATACATGAATTTTCTAAAAAATTTTCCGAAGAATCTAATTTTTACTCGATAATATTACAGTTGTTATAAAAATTCTTTGGTCAAACATTTTCAAAGTTGTTCCAAAAAAGAAGACAATTAATTTTTTATAAAATTATTAATAAAATTGACCTAAAATTTAAGAATTACACTAGCTTAGAAAAAAAATATATAAAAAAATTATGGAAAAGAGTGTATTGCAAAATAATTTGGCAAATATGATGATTGCAAATTTGCTAAAATTTTAAAGGTCATTCTACAATATTGAAAGCTTTTTTAAATTTAATTGATTTTTTATCAGTATAAACTATCAAAATCCCTCAAAAAATTATATTTAGAACTAAAATGTGAAATTTGGTTTAAAATGTAATTTAGACATTTTTCATTATTAAACGATTTAAATAAATTACACGATTCTCAAAATTATTAACATTGAATTTGTAAATTTAGACCAAATTTAAACTGTTTCATTTTAAAACATTACTGTTTGAAATTGTGGAATGTTTTGAATTTTTGAACGGGTTTTTATATAATTCTGGTAGATTTCCCCCCTTGAGTAAATATAAAATAATTTTGGCATGGGAAGTCGGTCAGTCGATAATAATATTTTGTGGTTAATAGTTTCAAGCAGAGAGTATGCATTCGTGGACGTTTCTTAAAATAGATAAAATAATCATTCACTGCTTTTTTCAACACTAATAAAATAAAATAAATTTTCTAAGGAGAATCTCTCCACCCTTTGCATTATTTTTTAAAAAGATGTTACCAGTCAATAAGAGTGCAACCTTTTTCCACTTTTTTTATTTAAAATATTTAATATCAATTTAAATATTGCACCTTTAAAATCATAATGTAAAAATTTCTGAAATTTTGTTAATATTTCCTTGAGTGAAGAATTTTTCCATTCAAAATTTCGACTCAATTTTTCATCGCTTAGGATTAATTAAAGCTGGATTCCGCAAATAGTTAGAATAGTTTAATGAGAAACCAGTTAAAATGCCCTTTAATTAAACGCCTGCAATAAAACATGAATTAAAAAACGGACTTTTGAAATAATCAAAAGCTCGCTTCCCAGAATCAGCTCACCCACCGAAGGGAAATTATTTCTTGATAATTGAATTACTATTCCCCAGTTCCCCACGTGCATTGCCTGGTTGCGAAATGCATTTTGCGTAGGGTGAAAGCTCGTTACTTCTAAAAACGCTGTTTTAACGAAATTGTCAATAATGCATCGATTGCGAGTCGCTCGTTTCTGTGAAATCCGCACTTGTTTCCAATTTTATTTTCAGGTGCAAAATTAATTGCTACAATCGTCGAAAAATTGACGATTTACTGCCCTCCTTTGCCACCGTTAAATATATAAAATACCTGAAAATCACTTTCTGATTGGAGAGGAATTTGCTTTAATTTTCATTCCATTAAAAGTCCTTTTAACTCATAAAAAATATAAAGCTTCTAGCCACTTTTAAAAGAGAACTCAGTTTTATTTTAGGTTAAATTCAGTAGTAAGCTAATGATTAAAAACATTTAAAATTACATAAAGAGTCAAATTTCAATTTTATTATTGTTTATTAGGGTGGTCAAACATTTCCTTTCTCCAATTTTCATGAGTATCGTTCGGAAATTTCTTCGAATCGACAACAAATTAAATGAATTTTCTTCGTTTCGAAAAAAGATCTGGTTTATAGAGTCCCAAGGTAAACTTCATAAGGGAAAAAATTTGTTTTGCGAGATTTTAGCGTCAATTCTGCGTTTTCTGCAGTTTTTTGTAATGCAAATTAATTATAATACATTAAGTACTCCTTTATACTGATAATTAGATTTTAAGTACATTTTTTTAAACAATTTAATATTATTTTTAGCACTTTTAGCTTGAAATAGAGATAGAAAGTCACCGTTTTTTCGGAAATTTTCTGCTTTATGCCTAATTTTCAATTAGAGTGAGATTATAGTGCACGAATGTTAAAAGAAATAATTGTTTAAACAATTTATCATTATTTTTGACAATGTTCTCTTTGAATGTTACTATAAATTGTGTTTTTTCTGAAATTTTAAACTTCTTGTCCAATTTTGAATTAGGGTGAATGAATAATCAATTAGAGATAACAAAATTAGTTGTTTAAACAATTTATCATTATTTTTAATAAATATTCAATTTGAAGAATACTATAAATTTGCGGTTTTTTTTAATTCTTCAAATATTTTCCTACTTTTCATTTGGTGTGAGTTGATTATTATTTTAATTTAGCAAAAAAAAAATTATTTAAACATATTATTATTGTTTATAACAATATTTTTCGTCATTAATGCTAGATATATGATTTTTTCTGTAATTTTCAACTTTTTATACACTCTTTACATATTGAAAGAATAAATAATGCAATTTAACAATTTGCTGAAAAGTTGCTGTTTTTCTGAATTCTGAAACTTTTTGCCCACATTCAAGTGAATTATTTTTTCTCTCTTCCCAATTTCTATCACCGCACAAGAAGATAATTATAAACAATGATAATTTGTTGAAGCAATTAAGTTTTTGCTGGATTTTATTAACTATTACCTTACTCTGGGTGAAAAGTGGACAAAAAATTGAAGATTTTTGAAAAACCACGACTTTCTATCTCTATTTCAAGAAAAAATTGCAATATAATTGAGCATCTAATTATCAGTAAAAAGTATTATTTTATGCATTAGAATCAATTTGCTTTATAAAACCACAAAAAAATTATACTTAGCACCAAAAACTCGTAAATCCCATTTTTTCACTTATGGTTTTTGTAGGACTCTATAAAACTGATTTATGGAGGTGATATTTAAAAATTAATAATTTAATCGTATTCAATGGCTAATTGTGAAAAGAAATGGTAAATTTTAACTCAATTTAGCTAACATTGACGATTCTGAATAAAATTTTAAAAAACTTTTTTTTCTTATGGTAAATACGTGTTAAAGTTCATGGCATTTGAGCCATTTCCAGATATCTTTTCTTTCTCAAGAAAAAAATAGATTTATTTTGATGTGTTTTCATGCCTATAAATTCGAGAAAACATATTTTCTTAACACGCTTTTGGACCATTCTATTGCAAAATGATGCTCAATTTATTTAAGGCCATTTCATACTTACTTGGCTCCTACTTTACCAACATTTTTTCGCGACAAATCACGTTCACCAGATATCAAACTAAAAATTTCAGAAATTAAATTAATGGCAGTAAGAAAAGTTTATTTTATTTATTTAAAACAATTTTTTGTATTTCGAAAAATTTAGGACCATGAGAAGTTTCCTCGGTGTCCTTTGCTTAATATCCCGAAAGTTTGGTTAGATATCTCATTTTTCATGGATGGTAATGCTTCAAAAAGAAAAAATTGTATTCTGTTTCAAAAAGAAAAAAAGTTTTTTAATATTAACTTTTTCCAGCCGGATCTCTTCGCTTTCGAAATTCTGGGTGGCCATCTTTATCTACATGCTGACCTTGGAAGTGGACCAATTAAGGTCAGAGCTTCAAAAGGTCGAGTCGATGATGGTGTTTGGCACGATGTAGCATTTCGTCGAGTTGAAAGAGACGGAAGAGTTACAGTCGATGGGGCAACAATAGAATTTCGCACGCCAGGTAATAATTTTTTTTATTATTAAAATTAAAAATTGGAATTAAAAGTAACCATTTTTATGTTTATCAATAGCATTTCTTAATTTTGGTAACAAGATTAAATTGAAAATCATCTTATGATAAAATATGTGCAAATTAAGTTGTAAAATATTTAATCCTTTGATTGTCAGAAATCTTTAAAGTTGAGAATGTGTGTACGTGTGTGTGTGTTTTGTGTGTGGGTGTTTGTGTGTGTTTGTGTGCGTTTGTGTGTGTTTGTGTGTGTGTTTTTGTTTGTGTTTGTGTTTAGATACGTTAACATTGAAGAAGTTTGCGAACAAATTTTTGCAGCTTTAAAAGAAAGTTTCATTTTTTTAATAAAAGGACCTTCGAAATTTGATGCTTTAAGAATAAAAACTGAAAATTGTTCTTCTCTACTTTTAAACTTTAAATACTTTTAAACTTTAAATACTTTAATTTTTCTTTTCTTTTTAATGAAAAAAAAACTTTCTACAACATTCATTTTTTGTACTATTTTTTCTACTTATGATTAATGTGTTTTCTTGATATTCAATTTCTGCCAAACGTTTGAATTTTCTAAAAAAAATATTGAAGAAACCGCTTACTCAATTTTTTAGATTCGAGCATCCCATTTTCACGTATTTTTTATCTTAATGAATTTTTTTAAATTTAATAAAGTTGTTTAAAATTTTTAATACATAAAGCCCAAAACAATGTAAATTTAGTTTTCTTTGACACAAACTCTTCTCTAACAAGTTGTATCATTTTTACTCGAAACTTTACTTTTAAAACTTTTCCTATATATTTTTCAGTATGTCGAACTTTATTAAATACTTTATTTCTGCACCTTGGTCTGAAGTTACTATTTTAGGTAAAGAATTTTGCCGTTAAACATTTTCTTGTATCCTGTTTTGCTTTTTAATTTTGATTTGCCACTTTTAATTTCATCTTTCACGATTTAAACAAATGTATGTGTCTTATCAAAAAATAGTATTTACCAAATTTGTAGGTCGTTTTAAAAAGAATAATTTTTTTATAAATATTTTCGTTTATCTTGCATAGTTTATCCAAAACAAGGAATTTTTTTTATCGAATTTTTCCGGATTGAAACAAGAACTATGTAGCGTATACAAATTCTCTCATGAAAATATTTAGATTTTCTCAAGATTAACAATTTGGAAAATGTGATTTTTCATTTTGAATAATATTTTCTATGAAGAAAATAATAACATATAATAACAACATTAAATAATAACATATTGAACATTTGAACCTAATTCATCAATTTTTGCAAGGTAAAAAATGTTGCTTCGTAACATTATTTATATCTTGCATATTTTTTGCTGAAAAATAATATTTGTTATTTTACATAGAATTTTTTACGTATAAAACCAGAGGCATTGGTTAAAAATGGATGGTTAATGCCACGACGACGAGAACACAAGCCGAATTTAAATCCATTTTTATCAGGCAGTAACTCAATTTTCACATGAAACCAATACTTTATTATTAAGGACATGTGATACTTCGTCGTGTGGTCAATCGGATACAGTTTCCCTGATTTTTTCCACAAAAATGAAAATTTTTTAAAACTGAATTCGGAAATGCTATAAAATTTCATAACAGACGTCCCTCGACTCTTTTTTTGAGGGATAATAACAAAAAATTCTATTGTGCTAAATAAAATTTTTATGCATGTGCATTATTTCGAGGTTGGAATTTTCATTTTATCGCCACTTGGAAATTATTTATGAAATAAACAGTTTAGATTGCCTACAAACAAGATTAGTTGCAGGACATTAGTTACTATATTTATTTGTAAGTCCCTAGTTTTCGGTCAAAAATATTGTGTAGTTTGGACGTAACGCTCGGGAGAATTTTAACACACATAACCTGAAATATGCACATATCTCAATCTTAGCAAAATAATTTTTTTTTTAATTAACCCACTAAAAAGTATGGAGGGCCGTCCGTTAGCATATTCGCTATCATTTTCCAAATTTTGAAGACAAAATATTCATTATTCTAGGAGAAAATAATTGGAAATCTAACTCTGAAAAAATCGATACTAATTCCTAAGCGCCATACAAATTAATCAAATTTAGCCAAATAAATTTGTTTGAATAACCCACAAAAAAGTGTGGAGGGCCGTCCGTTAGTATATTCGCTATCATTTCCCCAAAATTTGATTACAAAATATTCATTATTCCAGGAGAAAAGAAGGGGAACCTAAAACTGGTAAAATCGATCATTTTCGAAGTATTACATGCCCTTAAGATGAGAATGTAAAAAGTCGAAAAAGGTTGTAAATTATATACTTTACTGCATCTATATAATTTTCCAGATTGGTTTAATGAAAAAGCAATGAAGCTGTTTATTTCAAGTAACAAGATTGTTTTGTTGAAGGAAAATTTTTCTTTTGTTGATGTAACAAAAGACCTCATTTATACGAGATAACGCTAAAGTGAGAAAAGTCAATTGATTTAATAAAACGCGTTCAATTTGCAGGGAATTTGCTTAATTAATCACAATTAAATTTCATCAGGATAATTCATGATTCTGGTTAACCTACAAGCTTTTAAAATCAAATATATTTTACTCAAACAACAATTCACAATATAGTCGTAGTATTTTCCCGAAGAGTACCTGAGAATATTTACACGCAATGAAAATTTATTTTATACGAAATTGTTTTAAAAACCTTAACAGATCAAAACGAAAATAGTTACTTTCTCTGGTTTGCGTATGCACGGATGCTTCTTTGGTGCTAGCAACAAAATTCTTTGGTACAAGTAACAAACGGTACTTAACCAAATTTTTTTTCGATTTAGGCATAAAATAATGGCTTTTTGATACCTATATTAATTTTGTTTTTTGAAGACAGTTTTCAAGCGTTAAAAATATCACTAATCGGTCACTATCACGTATAACGTTTAGTTTAAAAGAGTGATTGTGGGTAGTGAACCAACACGAAGTGATAATATACCATTATTATTGATAAATTATTATAAATTGCATATGAATTAGCATAAAATAATATGAATTATTAAAAATTTCTGAAAAATTTAGGATACCTTAAATTTCCGGGAAATTTCGGTAATTTATAAAATTACACAACATTTCAAAAATTACCCGAAATTTCCCAATTTTCAAAACTTAGCATCAATTTCTGTAAGTTCTGGTATCCAAAAAAGTTTGTTCTTATTTTTCATTTTTCTTCATCTCAATGCCAGAAAAAAAAACCAACATATGGTGCGCCCGCGCGTAACTTGCTTTGCCTGAGGGATGTTTGCAGAAGAAGCAATCGGTTTCTTTTTTTAAAGAACAAAAACTGCTCAGGAAAATTATCTTGTTATCGTAACTTAATTTTTTCTCAGTGTATTTTTTAGAATATAAAGAAAAATAATTATAATACATTTTAACTTTATAATGTTCTCGCGGTCACGCAGTACATTCACGTTGCACATTGCACGTATATGTGATGCTTTATCACTTACACGGTTCACGAGTAAATCCTGTCGTAACCTTTAGAACTCCGGCACAAACAGCACAAGCGAAGGGAATCCGTGGCTATAACGATCATAATTCATTGTTACACGCTCGAGAACACTTATGCCAGACCAGCCAACCATTTTGCCCAGGATGTTACCGTATTTTGCCAAAAGGACCTCAACATACCGACAAGATGAAGAATCCTTTCATCCTTTTTCCGCAAAGGGTACAAATTGCGGAAATCTAGAATGCCATGCTTGCAAAATTATGATTTTGTCCCTTGGGAATCCCTGGCCCTTGAACCCAACCTATCGCTTGAAACCCCCCCCCCTCCCTAGGGAACCCCCTTATTCACGGAATCACTCGAATATTAGACTGGATGGGTCCCCCTTTCCCCTTTGACCCTCCTTATTGTACAGGACACCACCTACTCTACGGTACTCTTTTTATCATAGGGTACCACATCCATCCCAATGGACACTCTCTTCTCACGAGACACTACCTATTCCAGGTGACCACCCTTATCACTGTGTACCTCCTTTATGTCTCGGGGTCCCCCTTATCCAAATTAATCACTCTATCCCTCGCGATAACCCCTTATCCGACGGGACCCTCCTTTTCACACGCTGCCCCTTCTAGCATCCGAACTCTGCTTATCCTTCGAGACCCCTTATCACACCTCTTGTATCCCTTGGTACCATTTCTATACCTAAAGCTAGGGAGTTGAATGGATCGTTTCTAAGAGTTGTTGTTGACCGTTTCTAGGGATTTTTATTAATCGTTGCTAGGGATTGCTACTGACTGTTGCTAAGGTTTGTTGCTAACCATTGCTAAAGGATGTTATTCACCGTTGATAAGGGTTGTTATTGACATTGTCCAACGTATGTCACTAGTCTTTGATAGAGGATGTAAGTGGCCCTTGCTAAGGGTTGTTATTAAACTTTGCTAGTGAATGCTTTGACCGTTGATATAGGTTTTTATTGTCCGTGGTTATGGAGCTGTATTTATCGTTGCTAAGGATTGATATTGCCGTTGTAGGAAAATAATATTAAACTTTGTAGGAATTATTGCTGACTGTTGCTAAAGGATGTTAGTGGTCGTTGCTAATTTGCCTTTGCAAGAGAAGTTATTACCCGTTGCTGGGGGACGTTGTTGATAGTTATTAAGAGTCGTTATTCGTGGTTGCTAGGGAGTTGTATTTAAGGCTGCAAAGGGTTATTATTGCCATTTGTAGGTATTGTTCTAAATTGCATTAGCCGTTTGTATTGGTTGTTATTGGCATTTTTTAAGGTTTGTTAGTAAACGCTACTAGAGGATGTTCGAGGGCGTTGCTAAGGGTTGTTATTTAACCATTTCTAGAGGATGTTGTTAGCTGTTCATAAGGTTTGTTGCTGACTGTTGCCAGAGAATATTAGTGGTCTTTGCTAAGGGTTATTATTTACCGTTGCAAGAAGGAAGTTAGTAGCCATTACTCAGATTTTCTATTGACCTTGTTTTGAAAGATCTAATTAAAGTCGTTGTCGGCTAAGAAAATCATTTTTGTAGGCGCATGGTGCCTACTTTGACTAATTTTCTAGTCTAATTTTAATAATCTCAATAAAAAAATTTTGTGAAAATTGACTTTCGTGAATTTGATCAAATATCAACATCTTCAGCCTCGCTGATTGAGAAAAATCTAATTTCTTGTGTCTTCATCGCCGTCTGATTGCATTGCGCAGAAAAGACAAGTTCCTTAGTTAACCAACTTTTCTGATTTTGCCCATCAAAATTCTTTTTAAAAAATAGAAAATTCTGTTTTGCAGAAAAACCATATGAGATACGACAAAAATGTGTAATAGCAAAATTTTTGATCTCAAAAAGATCAAAAAATTTGCTTTAAAGCGTCTTTTGATAAGACGCATACAGTTTTCGTTTTAATCATTCAAATCTAAATGAAAATAATAAATTCGGCTTTTCTGTGAATGGTTTGACTTGTAATTTTTTAAAAGGACTGTGAAGAAAGTGGGGGAAGTACGAAGATCAAACGCCTAATGTGCGAAGAAAATATATTAACGTTCCAGCTGTACATCAACATTCAAAAAGAACTTCAACAGAGAAAAATTTTTGATCATTCATGCCATTATGAACTTTTACATTTTTACAAATTTACTAAAGTAATTTCCAACAATTTTAGTAGCGGAGAGTGAGAACCACTGGCTCCCTGCGGGTTTTTTCAATTATTTGAAAAACCAGTGGAGTAGTTTGGTTGAAAATTTAGGTATGAATAAAACATATGCCAACATGCTAAATTTGAAAGCTGGAGCCATCTAAATGAGAAAAATAAAAAAATAAAATTATTTTTCAGATTTTGCTATAAAAATATAATTGGGCTTTGCTAAATATTTTCACAGAAATAGGCGGCTTTAGAAATATTCATAATTATTATTAATACTGCTAAGGGTCTCAACTAGAAGATCTAATGAAATGGAATGGTTAAAATTACATATGTAAATTAATATAAATAATTTTTTATAAGCGGCATTTGGTCCACACATTTAATAATAATGATAACATTTAAATTGCAATTGCTAAGTATAATTAGGACCCATTTTCGAAATCGCGTACCATTTTCTATAGGTAAAAACACGTGAAAAGTCTAGAAGCATCAAATTTTATTTTTTCATTGCTTAGGACACATTAAAATCGTCGAGCAAGTTAAAATTAAATAAATGCCTGTGTGATAGTATTATTGACAAATTTCTCGCTTTACCATATCTCGATAGGCAAAATGGAATGGAGAAAAGAAAACAAATTTTATTAGAGGTCGTAAATGTGTGGTTGTGATAAATCACATTGTTTGCAGACTCCAGAGAGGGTTTGATCGGCTTCCGTTAATCAAACTTTAGTGGAATATACAAACATACTACATTTGAATTTGTTGATAATTAGATATTAATTTCTAGAAAGATTTTTGAAATTCGTCTCTGTCGAACTAAAATATTCCGTTATTGAAATAAAAACCACTTATAGCTTAGAGCTAAATTTTTAAATATTATTTTTCAGCTTTTTCAATAATTCGATTCTTTTAGTTTATAATTATATTTTTACTTAGCATCAGTTAGATGCTTAGATTAATTTCGAGTTCGCGTAAAAATTGCAGAAATTTTTCCACTTTAAACTAGTACTTTTATTTTTATCGTATCTATGATTGCCTTTTTTTTAGGAATCGTCGAGTTTATTTAATCGGTTTTCAGTGGCAAAGAAGCTTTTTCCCGAGTCTGAGTAAATATTCGAGAATCCAGTCTAAAATCTAAAATCGGTAAAAACAGCAAAAGCCAATCTCGGGAAACGATTTTATTCACGCATCAGATGAGATTCGTTGAGGACTGATTGATCGACAAGCAGGACTGTTACGACCGTGCTTTAAATTTAATTAAAATCCGGCATATGTGAGCAAATCTCTGAAATCTTGACGTTTTTATTGCGAAAAAATGAACAAAAGGAATATTTCAGAGAAACCTGGGAATTTTTTATTACTTATAAGGACCATTACTAACTATTTTTTATAGTCATCCATATTTGTACTTTTCCAACTTCTTTACTGCCATCAATGTTCTTAGTAAAGGCTAGAGCATTGTACGTGCATATTTTATCTTTTATATTGATTAAAATTCAATTTAAAAATCAAAAAAAGAAAAGAAGCGATTAAAAACCACTTGAACGTGTTCGAATACTATATTATCAGTGTATTGTCAAGCTGACAATTTTCTTATAAAGAATTTGCAGATACACATGAGAAAATTATACAACAACAACCTATACAATGATAATAAGTGATTCTTCTCAAGTGCGAATAATCTGAAGAAATATTTTTTATCATTGCCGTAAATTTTTTAAACACACATGATGAAATATTTAAAGGGCATTAATAAATCAGCTTCCCGATAATGTAGTATACATATATAAGTGTACATGACAATGAGAGATCTTTGATAACAAAAAGTTGTATGAAATTCTACAAGACATTTTAATTTACCTAGCAAAAATGAGATTACAAATTGGTTTTCTTGTTACGCTTATGATGCTTTTTAATTATATTGGCAAGTACAGAATATCATTATTAATATTAGAAAAATTCGTTTTTACAAGAATCTTTAAAATAATTGTCAATTCTTATCTAAATTTTTTCCGGTGCATTTACTTTTATTAATAGAACTTTCCAGCTCTCCAAACCTCAGGCGCAATCCCAAGTATATTATCCTCGTGCTAGTGCCCCTTTTCTAAATTTCCGAATCAAGATTTAAAATATTCAAAGAAAGAGAGAATTCATACTAAAAAATAAAATTGATTTTAAGTGTTTTTTAAGTATTCCTTTATATTGTGAAATAACTTTATGAACTAGTTTATCAACTTTTATTCGCAACAATACGTGATCTTTTTCAATCATTTTTGAATTATAAAACTTGATAAACTTCTATTTGCCTTTCACAGATTTGAGTTCACAGTTTAAGTTTCCATGCACGTCGGTCAAATGCCATCCAATAAACGACACTTCTTATAGAACCGGAATTCTTGTTCGATCGAATGCTATGAGACACGGCATTAGGGAAGGTGATGAAATACCTGAACAACCTGAACAACCTGAACGACCAGCTCGACGTCGTTTCCTTTTTATGAAAAGACGTGTCCTTCAAAATCAAAATCAATAACAAATTCAACAACGAAATCAACAACAAAATCAATAAAATCATCATCAAAATGTGCAAGAATCATTACAACATAATTGTGTAGCTACTATATTATAAAAAAAGACAATGAAAATACGCCTGTTTCAAAATCAATGTACATTGTGAATTGTGACAATTATTACATATTCATTGAAATGATACATTTTTCAGAATAACTTCAAATGAAAATTAATTCTCATTATGGAACAAATATTAAAGTAATAATAAAAATAAAATAAAATTTGTATACATAATTATATAACAGGGTTGAAGATATCACAGCAAATTTCGTGTTTCGAATACATTTTTATTGATCGCAAAGCACGAGATACGTAATGAGAATATGTTCCTTGCAGCCGAAGGAGCTTTAACAAAAGAGAATTCACAATCATTCAATTAAAGTTGTCGATGCTTCATTATATATTTCTTCTATATTTATTATTATATATTCATTATATTATATTTATTATTATATATCGTACATTATGGTTAGCTCCGACCTAACAAGGAATGATCCCCAAATCTAAAATTCGAAAAATTGTAAAACCTTGGGAATATGTAGATATTTTAGAGCATATATGAGTATATCTATGAAACAGTTAAATATAATTGAGTTATTTAAACAATTAGAAGAAAATTTTTAACACTGAATCATGATACCTACGTACCAATAAAATAATTGATTTTTTAAAATGGCATAGTTAAATTATGAGATAAAAAAGCGTACTTCATCCAGTTGAATTTAACGAAAAAAGAAGATTTTTTAACAAAATAGTTGAATTCTTAACCAAATAGATACATTTTCAACAAAGAATATTATTTAACTACTCGAAAAAAAACGAGTTAAAAAAGTTAAGCTTTCAAGCTGAAAAATTCGAATGTTGTACAAAATAATTGACGTTTGAACCAACAAAGATGAATTTTCAACTAGAAAGTGAATTTCCAGTGAAGACAGATTAATTGTCAATTAAATAGTTGACTTTTCAAGTGAGAAAATAATTTTGTATCCAAAAATGAAATTTTTTTAATTTCAGTTTAAAATAATTGATTTTCAACAACAAAGCAAACGAATTTTACATATACAAATACATCAATTTTTAACAAAGAATATTACTTTTTAACAAAAAAAAAGTTTCAAGCTAAAAACTAAAATATTTTTAAAAATAATTTACTTTTGTAACAGAAAATATTTAATCTTCAACAAGAAAGTAAATTCTGAATTAAGAAAAATGAATTTTCAACAAAATAGTTGAATTTTCAAGTAAAAACGAATTTTCAGCTAGTTTGATTTAACAAAGAAGACAGATTTTGAACAAAACAGTTGAATCCTGAACCAAAATGATGAATTTTCAACAAACAATAAATAATACATTTCTGCACGAAAAGAGTAAGTAATTAATATTTAAACAAATTGTTGTTATGTCAATAAAAAAATATTTTAATTATAAATCAAGAACAAGGAGAGTAATTTTACACAAAAAAATGCATTTTTGACAAAATACGTGAATTTTTAACCAAATAAATGAATTTTCAACAAAGAATATTTCTATCCGAAAAGCCACATTTTTTACAAACGAGTTAAGGTTTTAAACTAAAACGTCGAATGTTTTAGAAAACAGTTTACTTCTGAACAAGAAAAGGTGAATGTTTAAAAAGAAAGTTAATTTTAACCAAATAGTTCAGTTTTCAACTCCAAATAATAGGTTTTTAGCCTAAAATAGAATTTTTAACATTTCATTTTGAAAACAGATAATTTTAACAACAAAAAACGAATATTAATCAGTTGAATTGACCGAGCAAAAACAAATTTTTACTAAATAGTTGAATACTTTTCAAACGCGATTTTGATTAAAAATGAGCAAATTTAAACTCAACAAAAAAGACAACTTAATTTTCAACAAAATACATAAATTTTTAAACAAATAGATGAATTTTTAACTAAAACAGATCAATAATTGTCAACTCTCAGTTTAAAAGATTAATTCTTAGACTAAAAAATGAATTTTCAACAAAATAGTTGATTTTTAAACCGGAGACGAAACTTTAACGACAGCAAAAATGAATTTTTTAACAAATAG
>JAWWLR010000128.1:3408253-3419215 GCA_035041075.1 Acraspis erinacei
GGGATGAGAAGGCAACCAAACAAATTCCATTCATCCTCTTTTTTCATTTTTTTATTTTTTTATTAAGAAATAAAAAAGATAAGGAAGGGGATTTGGTTGGATGCCTTCTCATTTTCTTTCCTCTTTTTTATTTTTGTCAAAAAAAGAAATTCTTTTTTTTCTAGGAAAATTTTGGATTTGTTCAGGTTGCAATGGGGATATTTTGTGATGGTGGTTCAAATTATGTCGTTGCTTGACAGCCTTCTCATTTTCTTTCCATTTTCTAATTATTGTTAAAAAAAGGAATTCTTTTTTGTTCTAGGAAAATTTAGGATTTTGGCAGGTTGCAATGGGGACATCTTGTGACGGGTGTCCAAATTTGTTCGTTCGATTCTCGGGTATATTTTCAAGAATTCTGCACATTAACTTGATTATTTGACAATAAATAGGACTTTAAATTTTATTCTAATCTCATTTACATTTCTTAAATTAAGAAAAAAATAAAATTGAAGTTCGCGTCGATACATTCAAGAGAAATATTATCGACACCAAATAATTTTGTAATTGCATTCTTAACTTAATAGTTGAATATTTAAAATTTAAGAAATTTAAATTAGATGAAGATCCAAATTAAAAATCGTATTTAACGTCTAATAATCAAATTGAAGCAAACTTCTTACACAAAGAAAAAATACTACTATTGTAATTAGAAAAAAAAATTTCGGACAAAAAAAAGAGGAGAGAAATATGAGAAGGCAACCAACCACATCCCCTTCCTCCCTTTTTTCTTCCTTTTGTCTTCTTTATTATTATCATTATAAAATTATGATAAAAGTACTTAATAAGAATTTATTAATAATATAAATAAAGAAGAAAGAAATAAAAGAAGAAGGAAGGGGACGTGGTCGGTTACCTTCTCAATTTTCGTTCCTCTTTTTTAATTTTGTCCGAAATTTTTTTTTTAATTTTTCAGATTAAAATAGGAATGTGTTTTGTTTTTTCTTTGTGGTCAAAATTTGTTTTTTTCCCTCTTTTTTTAGGAGTTCGCATGCATTTTCAAGCTAAGGAGACGACTAGATTATTTTCAACCCACAGAGATATGAATTTTCAAACAAGGTAAAATCACTTTTCTAGCACAAAAGATAAAATTTAATATTCAAAATAAAGTATTTAAAGAAAAAAGTCGAATTTCGACACAAACAGGAGACTAACAAAAACAGTTGAATTTTTAATAAAATAATTAAACTTGAGACAAAGTATTTACAATTTTAACTAAATTGTGAAACCTTCAAGTCAAAAAGAGGAATTTTTGAGAAGATAGTTGAATTTAAAGAAAACCAATTACTTGCAAATCAGCAAGATGAATTTCTAATGAAAAATATAACATTTCTATCATAAAGATGAATTTTTTACAAAATAGTTAAATTTTCAACAATATCATTGAAATTTAAAAATATTATATGAATATTAACCAAATAACTGAATTTTTAACTTACAAAGATCAACTTTTAACCAAGAAGATTAACTTCTACCGAAATATAAATGTTCAAGAATATACATAAATGTATCATAAATTCGTTGAATTTTTTTTAACATACCCTAATTTTCAGTGATATACGCGAACTTTTAAATAAAAAAGAAAGGTTTACTACAGAAATGTTATACAAAAAGTTAAATTCCCCTTTGAGAAAAAACTGGTCTTTGACAACAACAATAAACAAATTTTCAGCTATTTGAACTGAATGAAAAAATACTAATTTTGAACACTATACTTAAATCATCAAAGAAAAAAATAAATTTTCAGAAAATAATACTTATTTTCTATCCCAAATAGGCTAATTTTCATCCAAAGAGTTACATTTTCAGATTAAAAAATTAAGTTTATATTAAAATAAATAATGTATAACAGAATAGTTTAATTTTAAAATAAGTATTTTTATTTTTTTTAATAAGTATGATTTAATAAAAAGCAGATAAATTTTAAGTCAAGAATATCAGTTCTGATCTAAAATTTATTTTTTAAACAAATAGTTTAAAGCCTTTTTAACGAAAAAAATTTTTCACGAAAAAGAAATGAAGCTTTAAAGATAGTGCCTTCAACTAATATAGATGAATTCTCAAAAGATGTAATAATTGATAGTTGGACTAAAAGAGATTTTAATTTTATATAACAAACAATTGAATTTAATAAGAAGAGACGGATTTTCAACAAAATAATTAAATCCTGAATAAAAATAGATTAATTTCCAACCAAGATATTGTATTTTGGACTAAAAAAGATAGATTAAAAAAAACAAGATTAATTCTTACCAAAAAGGAATAATGATCAACAAAATTTACAAATTGTCAAACAGGAAAAATATAAGTTGGATTGAAAATATAGATTTCGAATTTAAGATAAGATTTTTCAAGTAAAAACGAAATTTGTACATTATCAGTGAAGAAAATTAATTTTAAACAGAAACGAATTTTTAGCAAAATAGTTAATTTTTTTAACAGAGATTTTTGGTTAAAAATTTATTTTTTTTCTAGTAGGTAATTCTTAAATTATGTTGAAAATCCATTTCGGTATAAAATTAAATTTCTTTGTTTAAAATCCGTGTTTTGGGATGAAAAATTCAAGTATTGAATGAAAAATTAATCTAATTTTTAGAAAATTCAACAATTTTGTTTAAAAATATTTTTTTATGAATTTAAAATTCGCCTTTTACGGGTAAACATTCATTTGTTTGGTTGCAAATTTTAATCTAGTTTTTATTTTTTTCCTTTTATAAATATTTATTTCTCAACTCAAAATTTATGTATTCTATTTTTTTTAAATTAGTCTTCGTTAGAAAAAGGTTCAACTATTTATTTAAAATTTTAAATTTTGTAGTGGAAAACTCATTTATTTTGTTAAAGAAGTGTCTTTTTCTTTATAAAATTAATGTTTTTGTTGGAAGTTCATGTTTTAAATAAAAAACTTAAAGAATTCATTTTGAATTATAAATTTATCTTTATTTATTTATCTTTTTATTTATCTTTTAGTTTTTAACCAATTTGGTTACAAAAACTTGTGTTTTGTTAAAAATTTATTTTATTTGGTACAAAATTAATCTACTTCGTTAAAAATTCTACCACTTAGTCAAAAGATAAATTGTAACTAATCCATTTCAGTTGAAAATCGATTTTTTTTGTCGGATGTTGAAATCTTTTGCTGAAAATTGATTAATTGTTTATTGAAAACTTGACTACTTTGTTAGAAATGCACGTACTTTATTGAGAATTTGTTTATTTTGGTTGAAAATAATGGTTCTCGGTTGAAAAGTCATATTCTTGTTTAAAAATTCAATTTTTTGCCTAAAAAATCGTCTACTTTGTAGAAGATTCAAAAATTTGGTTCGAAATTAATTTTGCTGTGAAAATTTTTTATTTTGTTTAAATATTTATATCTCCGAGATTGAAAATTTGCTTCCTTTATTTTAGAATTCATTCCTTTTGGTTCCAAATTTATTTTTTCACTTAAAATTTCACTATGCCAGTTGAAGGTTCATTCTTTTAATTGAAAATTCGTCTCCTTGATTGAAAATGTAACTACTTAGTACAAAAATGCATTGTTTTGTTAAAAATGAATCTCATTGGTGAGAAATTCAATTTTTTGTTAAAACTGTATTTTTGTTATTGAAAATTAATCCATTTTTTAAAAAAGTACAAATTATCATTTTAAAATTCCTAATCCACCTGTGCAGGACCGCATTTTAAAAACTCGTTTCTCCCTAGGGCAGGAAACAATCATTAAGAAATTAAAGGTATTTCGATTAACTCTTAATGTCATTTTAAAATAAGACTCATTTTGAAAATTGGCTGTAAATTTATTTGAAGCGTGATTTTAAGAATGCGATCATCTTGCACAGACTCGGAAGTTGCCCTTTATTCAACCATTATTGCCTGGTTTTTATGATAAGCGAGTGTATTTGAGATTCCGCCCACGATGGCGACGGGTTTCTGGATTTGGATTAGGTGATAAAACCAGGAGGTGGGGGTGGGTCAACTGGAATCATGGAGCTAGAAAGTGGAACTTATAGAACGGCAAATGGTGCAAGAAGAAAATAACGAGCAGATCCTCGTGTCCTTTGTCGTTGGTAAGGGTGAGACGTTTTGCGGAGTTATTCCCCTTTCGGCCCTGACAATGACGGCTATCAATATAAAACGATTCAAACTTTTTCCTGTTTTCTTATACCAATACTTTTCCTTGTGGATTTTTATTCTTATAGTAAAACAATTCGACGTCTTTTAACACAGCAATATTTTGTAAAAAACATATATTACGTGGCGCTGTTTTTAAATAACCGAACTATGAATGATGAGTTAAAAATATTTAATACTATTTTGAGAAAACTTTAAATTATAGTGTATTGTGGAGGCGAGTTGGAGGCGAGTTAAAGGCGAGATGTAAGCGAGCTGAAAACGATCTGATGGTAAGTACTTTAAATTTCACAAGAGTTGCAACTCTCTACTTTCAGCACTTGTAGCACACGAAATTTTTCGTAAAAAAAATTTTGGAATTGTTTTTTGATATTAGATATTACGACATATTCTGGAAATTTTCAGTATACTCATAAATTACTGAGAATTTTCGGAAATTTAAAGTATGCACAGATTTTTGGACGATATCCAAAAAATTCTAAAGTTCCGGACATTTATTTAAAATTGATAAATTACCGAAAATTTTGTAATATTAGAAATGTTCTGTTTTCGGAAATTTGGTGAATTGAATTTTCGTAAATTTATTGAAAATTGATAAATTACCGGAAAATTCTGAATATTAGAAATTAGGCGAAATTGTTTCTACATTTTTAAATTAGCGACAGTTTGGGAGAATTTAAAGTATCCAACATTTTTGTACAAAATTAAAAAATTTTCGGAAATTTATAAAAATTTAAATTATTACCGGAAATTTAAAAAAAAAAATAATATTGGAACTTAGGAGAAATTTCGTTAATTTTGGTTGCATTTATAAATTATCTAAAATGATCAGAAATTTAAATGATCAGAAATGTATTGAAAATTGATGAATTAGAGAAAATTTATGAATATTAGAAATAAGATGAAATCTTGGACCTTTTTGGGAAATTCATAAATTACAGAAAGTATCAACAGTTTTTTGTACAAAACACAAAAATATACCAAATTTTATGAAATTTATAATATTTGAAATCAGGAGAAATCTGGAAAATTTTTGGCAAATTTATAAATTACCAAAAATTACTGAAAATTTAAAGTATACAAAGCTTTTTCCATGAATATCAAACAGTACCAACATTTTTTTGGAATTTATGGGAAATTGATAAATGAGCGGAAAATTTTTAATATACGAAATTATGAAAAATTTTAGAAATTTTCACTAATTTATAGGAATTTCTGAGTTAATAATAGTATCTTTAGACGCAAATTTTTAAAAATAATTTAATTTCTAAACTGTTACAAATGTTTAAGATTCTCCAACACTTCTACCATAGAAGTATCGGATTAATGAAATTGAAATACATGTATTGTAAGTGTTTTAAATCATGTAGTCACCAAACATATTTCCAATATCTGAATTAGACTGCTTGCAAGACGAAAATTGTGCACAAGGGAATCACGCAATTAGTAGAATTCAAGGAATTCCCGGAATTCACGAAATCCATGAAATTATTGGAATTCACGGAATTCATGACATTCGCGAAAATTACAGAATTCATGAAAATGAAGGAATTCACGAAATCTGTGGAATTCGTTGAATTCATCAAATTCACAGAAGTCATGGAATTCGCAGAATTCATGGAATTAAAGGGACTTCCGAAATATATTCAATTCTGGGTGTGTATGCAATTCAAGGAATAACAAAATTCAAGGGATTCAAGGAATTCATGAAAATCACGGAATTCACCGAATTCATGGAATTCAAGGAATTCGAGGAAATCATGGAATTAAAGGAATTCGCGAAATTTACTAAATTCATGAAATTCATGGAATTAATCGAAGTCAAGGAATTCCTAGAATTCAACTAATGCCAAGAATGTCAGGATTTCGCGAAATCCATGGAAGTCAAGTAATTTCAGGAATTCTCGACAGTCATGAAATTTAGGGAATTCACGAAATTCACGTAGTACTTTTAATTGGTGAAATTCATGGAATTCGCAGATATTAGGCAATTCGATGAATTCACGGAATTTATGAAATTCCAGGAATACCTGAAAGTACTTGAATTCTACTCATTCCGTGAATTCCGTGATTTCATTAGATTTGACTAACTCGTTGAATTTCATGAATTCTGTGAATTCCTTAAAACTGCGAATACCTTGAGTAATGTGAATTCCGTAAATTCCATTAATTCTGTAAATTCCTTAAAACTCTGGCAATTCCATGAATTCTTTAAATCTAGTGAATTTAATGTATTTCGTGCATACCGTAAGTTCCTGTAATTCCGTGAATTCCACAAATTTCATTAAATCCGTGAATTGCGGGCGTTATATTAATTTCGTGAACATACATTTTTAACAGTGTAGGGAATATTATAAAATACATTGGAATATCTTAAAATAGCCTAAAATATTTATTATAATTTGTAACACCTTAAAATAGCCTATCATATTTATTATAATTTTTAACACCTTAAAATTAATAAAATCCATTCCAAATGTTTTCGAATAATATAAAATAACCTAAAATATTAGGAATTCTTTTAAAGTCTTTCAAAATGTCTTGGAGTTTTTCAACATTGTTTTAAACACTTTTGAATTTGAAAAAAAATCCAAAAGTGTTTGTAACTCTTTATGATCACTGCACATTTTTGGCATTTCTTAAAAATACCCTACTATATTACAAATATATCAGTCATTTGAGATACCTAAACAAATTTTAAACTCTTTGAAATTTCTTCACACTTCTAAGAATACTCTGAAGTGTTTCAAATCTTTTGAAATATTTGGAAATCTTTAAAAATCTAGAAAATTCTTGAATTTTTGTGAATGAATTCTTTTAAATGCATTAAACGATTACAGAATCCAGTAAAATGATTTGAAAAAACCTTTGAAACTTTTTAAAGCATTTAAAATACCCTCAAAAGTTAAAAAAAACACCCCAAAATCTTTAAAAGCCTTTGAAATTTCTTCAAGTTATTGAAAAAGATAAAAAAAAATATTTTCCCTGTTCCTGTTTTCTCATTTTGCCTACGCAACCTATACTTATCCTCATTTACCTCAATTTTCCTCATTTTCACCCACTTTCCCTACTTTCCCTTCCCTAATATTCCATCATTATCCTTACTTCATCATCACTCGTTCCCCCGCAATTCCTCTCTGATTAAAAAAAAGTACGATGGACGGACGGACGGACAAACATATATTTTATTGGAACTATACGGGTTTTTGCTCGGGGCTACAAAAGCCTTAAAATTAATTAAAAAGTGATTTGATATAAAGAAAAGTAACTAGAAGTGATTATGTGACCGCTCTAATTATAATGAACTGTTACTTGAAGTGCTTCTTACATAAATTCCCAGACTGTGGAATTTTTTTTTCAAAATCCCTCACATTTTCCAAATTTTTTGGTCCTTTCTTACCCGTTACCACCCTTTTCTCAAGAAAATTCATAGTTCATAGCTTTTAATTTTAAGTAATTTAACACGTTAGTGCGTACAAAGAAATAAATATAATTTTGTAAATAGATGAAAAAAGTGATAAATTCTACGCTACATTGTGAAGAAACTTTTAAAATATGAATCTGTGCCCTAGTGGGCCGATTTAGCGGAACCGGATGCACAATACCATACGCCGGGTTGCCGAAAATCTTTCATTTATTCTTCTTTTAAAACATAAATGAATAAAAACAAATATTAATTTAAAAAAGAAATAAAAGAGTGTTAAATTTTATTTAAAATCGTAAATAAATATTTATTGAATGAAAATATATGGTAAGCGATTGAGAACAGAATGGTTATATGATTTGATTCCCTTAAATTGACCTTAGAGTGACCGTACGATTCACTAAGTACGGTATAGCATATTTTTATCACTTTTAAAATGTTTTCATAATTTCAACTAGAAAACTACATTCCTTATTTCCTTATGCATTTTTATTTATTTGTATTTACTAACGTGTTAAAAAAATTAAAAATTTGAGTGCTTCACGCAGGCATACAATATTCTTGGTCCGGTTGCCGGACACATCTTTTAGTTAATAATTTCTTAACGTTTTGACAAATAAAAACAAATATAAATGTGCAAAAAGATAAAAATGAAGTATTGAATTTTACGTTTAATTCTTAATACATTTGGAATAGAATGAAAAGATGCCCTGTTAAGGCGCTGCCTAGGGCCTCATTTTTATTCTATGTTTGACAAATGACAACTTTTCTCCTACAATTATGGATTGTTTCACGTCACATTTTAACCATGTAATCTGAAGAGCTAAATCCAATCCCTTCACAAAGAGGTTTTTTAAAAAATGGTCTTGTTGTGAAAAGATTAAAAAATATAAAAATTTGGGGATAGAAAAGGATACAACTATCGAAGACTTTTATCTTTTTCTATCGCTTAGTCTATGATATATTAAGGATTTCTATCTTTTTAATTCATATTCCTTTGAAATTAGGGAAACCAGCGAAAAGTTAAAAAATTAATTAGGTGTTGACCACGTTCTAGAAAGACAACTGGACGTCCATGCTTATATACCTACACACTTAAAATTGATTTCACACCTTCCGGTCATTCCGGAAATTCATTCAATTCTATCTCTTTATCAATCTAAACTCATGTCTCTTTTTTTTAACGCGATCTTTTCTATCTCACGCTACCCTTTATGTATTCACGTCTACCTTTTTTATTTCACTTTTAATCTAAATTCTGTCTATGTCTCCAATACACTCTCCTCTATCTCATCCCATCCTTTGTCGATCCATGTAAAAATTCTCTATTTCTTTTTCAAACTAAATTTACATCTATGTTTTTCAATACCCTCTTCTCTATCTCATCATGTCCTTTATCTGTTCACGTCAATCTTTCTCCATCTCTCTGTCAACCTAAATTTCTGTCAATCTTTTTCAACATCCTCTTATGTTGTCTTATTCTTTATCTACACCCGTCAATATTTTTCCATCTCGCTGTCAATCTAAATCTCCGTCTATATTTTCTAATATCCTTTTCCCTATCTCATTGTATCATACCTCTATCAACGTCTATTATTTTTTATCTATGTTTTCAACCTAAATACACTTCTACCTGTATCCATCCTCTATTCTCTATCTCACCGTAGCCTGTATCCATTTACGTCGAACTTTTTCTAGCTCTATTAATCTAAATTCCCGTCTATCTTTTTTAATATCCTCTTGTCCAGCCCATCCTATATTCCGCCTAGCAACTTCTTTCTTTTTCTATCACTTATTCTATCTAAGTTTACATATATATATATATATATATATATATATATATATATAATTTTCAATCCTCTCTTATCTATCTCAATCTATCCTTTATCTAACCACGCGAATAATTTTATATCCTTTCTCAAATTTACGTGATCGAGGACTCTTATTTTTTTCTATCATTTAGGCTATCTATCTATTTTGAGGTTCAATCTTTTCAATCTATTTCTCTATCTTCCGTAAACAAAGGCCCTATCTTATACATTCTAAAAACTTCCGCAATTGAGTACTATTGTCATTTTCTATTCCTAAAGATGATGTAATTGATCGAAAAGTTAGGGGATTTATTCCAAAAATTAACTGGACGTGGACCACGTACCAGAAAGACATGGTAACGTAAATTCAAATTACAAAAGAGGTAGAAAAATGCAGACGTTGATAAATGTAGCAAAGGATGACATGGAGAAGAGGCGATTGAAAATGATAGACGGGAATTCAGATTGATAGAGATAGGTAAAGATTGACATAAATAGGTAAATGATAGGATGAGATGAGAAATGGAGATGGAACAATATAGATATGAATTGAGACTGAAAAATAGATAGAAAACTATAAACGTTTATAGATGTAGTATACGATGAAATAGGGAAGAGGATAAAGTAGAGAAGAGGAGATTGATAAACATAGATGGAAATTTAGTTTGAAAAGAAATGGAAAAATTATGACATACATAGACAAAGGATAAGGCAGAAGACAGGTTAATAAAAAAAGGTAAATGTCAATTTACATTGACAAAGCTATAAAAAAATATTGAACTGGATAGCTAAAGGAGAATAAAAAGGTGAATAAAGATTCACAAAGAGATGTAAAAATACTAACGTGGTTAGATAAAGAAAAGGATCGGAAAGAGAGATAGCAATATATTGGCGTAGATAGATAAAGGATAGGGCGAGATAGAAAAGAGAAGATTAAAAAAGATAAAAGGGAATTTAGATTGACAAAGAGATAAAAAAATATTGACGGGTATAGATAAAGGGTATCAGAAGATAGAAAATAGGAGATTAAAAAATACAGATGGGAATTTAGACTGACGGAAATATAGAAAAAGATTGAAATTGAAAGATACAGGATAGGATGAGATATAAAATTTTATACATCTCCTTCTATCATAAAGAATCCAAATTATTTAAAAAGAGAGCATCTCTTTCTCTCTACATCCTGCATGGCATGTGTGTACTCACGGTGGCGGTCTGCTCCTTCTCAGGCGCATAAAATGCATCATATTTTCAATTAATTAAGAAAAAGTAACAAGAAGAATATTTTTCGGAAAACCGCTCGGTTAGGGATTATATTTAGCCTTTTGAATTATGTGGTTAAATTATTAATAAAAAAATTCATAATGGTAGGAGAAAAGTTGTCAGTTGTAATACATCTACAACTGCCTTGTCTGTTTGAACTCCATTGTTACTATACGCCCAGCATAATTCCTGCTGCTTATTTGCATACATAATCGCTTCGGTATCCTTAATGACTTTCATAATGCACTCGGATTAACTAGGCAGGAATTTCAACCCAAGCGTACAGCTTGAGCGAAATGG
>JAWWLR010000128.1:3478549-3489923 GCA_035041075.1 Acraspis erinacei
TGGGGACATTTTATGGAGGTTGTCCAAATTTGGTCATTATATTCTTGATTATTTTCAGGAATTTTTCACAATATCTTTTTGTTGGACGTTAAAAAGGGATTTTAAATTTGATTTTGGTCTTATTTAAATTTCTTGAGGTTTATAATAATAAAGAGATGTCCGCAGAACGAAGTTGGTTCGTAGAGAAGATTTTTTTATTCCTGTTATTTTTTATTTGTTCGTTTTATGAAGGATTTAATGTTTAGAAATACATAAGTATATAAAAGGAAATAATTTTGAACTTTAAATATACGAAATTTGTTAGATTTAATTTTAAAACTTTGAAATTGTACAACGAAATTTAAATAATAATTGGGAACTAACATTTTTGAAATCAATATATTTGACGCTATACGTAGCTTCTTTAATTTTCCTTATCAGTTAATAAGTTTTAATTTTTACGTGCTAAAAAACTTGAAAAAAAAATAGAAACCTTTAACCTTTATGACTTCTAATATTAGTTTCAAGAAAAATAATTAAATATCTAAAATCTATTGCAATTAAAATTTGTAATTTAAAACGCAGATGAAGACTTTAACCTTCTCAGTTTATCATATAAAAAATTTAAAATTATTTCAAATTATATAAAAGTTGTGTGAATTCTCCCTTTTTAAATATTTCACAACTGTAAATAAAAAATAAAATTTCTAAATCCTGTTAATCAGTTTTTAGCTTTGATCAACATTTTTTTGGTCAACATTGAATTATAGAAAACTGGAATCGCTGAAAACTATTACATCTTGAAATGATAGTATATATCAAAATGTTAGAGTCCTTTGGTTTCATTTTAAAATCTTTCAAAATTATATCGTTTCGAAATAATTACATTTTATAGTTTAGGAATAATTCCAAAACAATCATTAGTTAAATAAATAAATTCAACCAGAAATGTCCTGAATGACATGAATAAAAGTTTTAAGTTAAACAATTTTATATTATAAAAGTGGAGAAATTTTCATTCTGTGTCTTAATAATTTACATATCTTAGTACTTAGCTTTTAAAACTGAAAATTAATTAATTTCACAACTTGCAAATGGACTTTTTTAAATTTAAAGTTTTTAAATTTTCAAGTGCTAAAAAATGGTGCAATATCAAATTTAAAGCCTTTCAAATTAAAAACTCACAGATTCCTCTGATTTCCCGAAAATCTCCGAATTCTTTGAGTTCTTTCCAATTCTTGATTTCTCTAAATTCGCTTAAATCCTCGAACATTCTGAATTTCCTAAATTCAAGGAGTATTCGGAATTTCTGAAATTCTTCGAATTCGTTAAACGTTCTAAAATTCCTGAAATGATCGGAATTCCTTCAAATCCCTTAATAACCTGAATTGGTCGAATATTCGGAATTCTCCAAATTTCTTCCGAATATACTTTAAATTCTTAAATTTTTTAATTCACTAAATTTCATGAATTCTGTAAATTTCGTGAATTCTCTGAATTCTTTAAATTCTCTGAATTCCTTAAATTCTCTGAATTTCTTGAATTCTCTGAATTCCTTGATTTCTATTTGAATTCCTTGATTTATCTGAATTCCTTAAATGCGCCGAATTTCTAAAATCCCCTGAATTGCTTGAATTCTCTGAATTCCTTAAATTCTTAGAATTCCTTGATTTCTCTGAATTTCCTTGAATTCTATGAATTCCTAAAATTCTCTAAAGAGTGCCTGAATTTTTTGCATTCTCTGAATTCCTTAAATTTTCTGCATACCTTTAAGTTCTCTGAATCCCTTGAATTCTCTGCATTCCTTGAATTCTTTGCATTCCTTGAATTCTATGAATTCCGTGAATATTCTAAATTCCCGAAACTATTTGAATTCTCTAAATCCCCGGAATTCCTTCAAATATATACTGAATTCTTTCTTCATGAATGAGAATTTTAAATAATAGTTCAAAATTAATACATTTTTAACTATAAACCTTTAAAATTGAATGATTCTAAATGAACGTTGAAAATAAAAAGTGATTTAAATGGGGAACATTAAAAATAGAAAAATTTTTTGTAAGGAACGTTGAAAATTAAAGAAATCTAACTTTCATTTAAAGCTGAAAGAATCAACTTTTTGTATTTTTAATTATACTTTAGGGAATTCAACCACTGCCATTTTTATTGCAATTGCCTTTCAATTTTAAGTTGTTTTATTTCAATTAAGTTTGAAATTTTCCATATTCTGGGACATTTTCATTTGATTCGAAATTTATTTCGAGGAATTAAAAAACCATTTAATTTTGGACGTTTAAAATGGAAACCAAACATTGTTTAATATTGAAATCTAAAACAATTATTTAATTAATTATTTTCATTTTTGAATTGTGAACAGCTATCAATTTGATAATATAAATATTTCCTGATTACACTTGGGGACTAAATTAATTACTTCAAAGTTTAATACTTTGAACAAAAACTTGAATTTTAATTTGTAAAGTTCAGGTGTAAACAATTTCCAAAATAAAAAAAAAATAAAAAATTATATAAATAAATTGCAAACTTCAAAAATTATAACATGAAAAAAAAACTTTGAAAAATGAATATCTTCAAAATACAGTCATTTCAATTGAAATGACTTTAAAGTGAAGCATACAAATCGAAGAATATACCAGTATAAAAAATAGAGAAAATGATATAGATTTTGAATTGCAACTTTCAAAATAGCAAAATTTTGTATTGTAATAGTTGGGGAGATTAATTGTTGGTTATAACAAAAAGTTGTTGCCTATTTTTCGACCCAAATAAAATATTGCATTCCAAAACTTAATTAATTTTCAAAATAAAAAATCCCTACACTTTCTTTTAAAGAAAATAAACAAAAAAATCCGAGTCGAAATGTTTCATATACTATATAACGTATGTTCATTGTTTTTGTCAATAAAAAAAGTGTTACGCAATTCCAAAACTGTGAAATTATTTCAGAATCCAGGACCAAAATACTTCTAAACATAATATTATTTTTTAAATTAATTCCCGTTTCATTACAAAAATTTTGAATGAGAGCAGAAATCAAATTACGTGGTCAAAACACATCAGACGGAATAAATAAATTGGAACTGTTGGCATGAGTTATATGACAAATGGACGTAAATCTAAATCCAATAAAATAAAGCTTAATGGGTCACCGGTTGCTATTGTGACATTTATCCCCCATGTTTTGTTATTTAGTGATCAACGGAGGCAAAATTCATGTTGGGATTTCTAAATGAAGAATATATCACATTAACAGAAACCCTTTTCTCGTCACTTCTAAAATATGTATCGCGTCCATGTTTTATGAGCGATCAGCCTCAAGCCCTCAAAAAATATTTCAACAAAAAAATGTCATATTATTTTCACATATTTTCTACTTTTTCCCATTTGAAACATATATTGTATAATGTGATGTATAATATATAACGTAGTTTGAAGATCCATCACTTAATAAAAAAAGTAAGCACCTTTTTTTAGTAGGTAGGATTTGCCAAAGAAAAGGAATTACCTCTGGGATTTTAATCCTACAAGAAAATTCTAGAAATGTTCTAAATTTCGTAGAATAACCAAGGATTCTAATGACTCTGATCTAATAAATAAACAATAAACAACCCAATGTTAATATTTAACAATTTAAAGATAATTAATTATAGTTTCTTTAGAACAATTTTTTCAACTTCAAAATTGAAAGATTCCATTTTGATCTTGAAATTTCAAAAATAAAATTGAACTAATCTGAATGCACTCAATTTATGAAATAATTTATTCTTCAGTCTTGAAGCGTTTAATTTCGGGATTTGAATTTTTGCAACTTTTAATAGGAATTTTAATTACTCAATTAAAATCTTTTAATTTCAAGTTCTTGATAGCTATATGATTGTTTTTTCTATTTTCCTACTTTGAAAGAATTCTGAAAATATTTCATGTTTATAAATCATAGATTTTACTGAAGAAACTAATTTCCTGAGAACAAATTCTTATTTCTTCCAAGTAAACGTAAAAAATTCGCACTATATATTTGCAGTGTAATACAATTTCAGTCCTGGAACAAGTTTCCTTCACTTTTCAAGGAATTTCTTATTTCCTTTCTTAGTTTCCCGGGACAATATATTCTCTAGTTAAACATTGCATAACAAAAAAAGTATGCTCTGAGTATCAAGCTTTATTATTCATTTTTTCGTTTATCCTGTAATCCGACTCCATCCCATCTTCCTCAATAACTTTCCTATTAATATATTAGAGGATAAATCTAAAATTATAAAGAAATATTCTAATTAATGTTCCATCTGGTATTTCACTCCCTTTGCAACAGCAAGTTTGCGTCCAACATTTTTGGAATTGATCAATTAATTCAATGGAATTATTTTTATTTATTCTTGACAATTATTCGATTATTTAATATGGGTTTAAACACTATTTTGAAAATTATTAAAAATAAGAACCTTTTTATGACTAATAAATAATTTTAAAGCCATTTTTAAGGAAAGCTCATTCTTCTCAAATTAATTTAAAGAAATTACCATCACACATGTTTTAAGTTGAAATGATTTAATCCTATATTTGATATTTTCAACTTTTTTCTGAAAATTCATTGAAACATAATTATTATGGTGATCAAAAAAAAAATTTTGTTTTTGCTAAAAACTCAGTTTTCAGTAAAATGGGGAAAAAACTACTTGTTATTAACATTTCGTACATTGAATTTCAGTCACTTCTAGGAAATATTCAAGTAGTCGTTATCACCATATATAACGTTTTAATTGTACACCCTTTCATTGAATTATTTTTCAATGTTTTAAACAATTTATATTTGCTTGGATTTTTGTTTTCCTTTCACAGCATTAAAATCAATAAGTTCTTATTTTCTGGAATCAATGGCACAATAATTGTTATGAGAAATATTTTGTGTTGAAGACATCTTGTAATTGTTTAATTAATTGATATTTGTTTACATTTTTGTCGTGTTCAATAATGAAAAATCAAGAGTGGCTTTAACTAATTGCATATTTCATGGATATTAAGAATAATATTGCTTTCTTAAGGCATTAATAAATTGTTTATTAAACCATGGCATTCAATTAATCACTTCTGGCTTTCAATGGAATAGGTCGAGACACTTCTAGTTTTTCAATTTCTCTTATCCTATATTTGAGGATTATTAAGATATTGTTTCTTTCAGAAGTTATACTCGATTGTTAACAACATTATTGTTGGCTTAAACAATTGGTTTCATTATATTTTGAATAGATCCTTCTGGAATCATATAATGAAAAAAATTATATAGGTAAATAATAAAAAAATGTTACTACGACAGTAGCAACATTACCAACATACCAAATGATTCATCTAGTGTCTAATTTGTTAAGGAAAATATTAGATTTTATTCATGGTCTGATGATGGGAGAAAAATGGAAAAAAAACATCTTCAACAAAAATTATTACTATACTAACATTCATTAAGTGTGTCCTTAATTCCAGAAAATACCAACTTTTCACGATTTGAAACAAAAACAATAATGGGAATATTCACTTATTGTTTCATGATTCCAAAAGAATACTAACCTTTAATGATTAACAGCAAAAATAAAAAATAAAAAATAATAATTTTTTGACTAATTTAAAATTAATTTCAAAAGTGTATTCATCTCACTTACAAGAAATCCTGCCTTTATCATGAATTTTACGTAAAACTGCTATTTTGCATTTTTTGTGTCATTTCCTGGACACAATAAAAGCTTGCGTCGACAAAGTTAAATGGTATATGCAGTTGAAATTATATCTTGTTGTCAAATGTCAAATGTCAAATGTCTAATGTCAAAAGCTGAATATTTACGAATTAAAAAAAAAACATGTAATTTTTCTCTCCGCGATTTTCGCAGAACATTTCTGAACCACCCTAATAATCATACAATAGGTTTATTTTTTTTGTTTCTGTAAGGAAAACTAATTTCGAAAATGAGAAAGTTTTGCTTGAACCTTGAAATGCTTTTCAATTAGAATGCATGGGAGCAAGCTAGAAGGAATCGAAATGCAAATAAGCGAGATTTTAAATTAGTAATTTCGGTAGAAATTCGCAATTTATCCGGACGATTCCCCTGCGGGTACTTTACACTGACTTCGACCCAATTTTTTGTTTCCTCTTTGTAATTTTCCCCTGAATTCTTCCTCTCTTGGATCATTGGTGGTATTGTAGGTATAAAAGTAAAATATATATAATTGCACTATAAATATTATAAAAAATACCAATTTAATTTCATTTCAAGATCAACAATCGATGTTTTAATCATTTTTAATTTTTAATCTTCAACATTCAGCTATTTAATAAAAGACGTTCCAAATTGAATCTTTTTCTATTATAACATGCAATATTGAAGAATCTTCAACTGCAAATCTCAGAAATTAAAGAATTTTCATTATATATCTTGAAATTTTTTTACAAGAATGTTATAAATTGCATCTTTTTAAGATATAAACATTCCCTATTAATCAATCGTCAATTCTCGATCTTACAACCAGAAATTTTTTAATTAGAATTGAAAACTCTTGACTTTTGATCTTCAAAACTATCCAAATTAAAAAATTTGACATATATATTTTTTTAAATTGAAGACCTTTAAATTGTAAACCATAAAAATTAAACTGGTAAAAAAAGCATTTAAAATTACATGTTTCTAAATTATATACATTCAGAATTTTGAAGTTTTAAACTAGAAAAATTCGAAATGAAAGAAGTTAGTGAATTTTCATTTGTAAATATCATCATGATGGATGATTGTCGAAAATTGTAAAATAAAAAAACACAGTTTCTTAAATTTAACAAAAAATTTTTTTTGATAATTAGACAATACAAATAAGAAACTTTTTACAAGTGCGCATAGTGCGCCATTTGTGCGATTTTTTATTAACACATATTTCCAATTATGTAATATGTTTCATTTTCCTAAATTTTATCTGCGCATTGTTTTAGTGAAAAGTGCTATTTACTGTAATAAATTAATATTTTCAACAACAATTTAGAAGACTGAAATACTTTGCTGAAGGTTTCATAAATTTCTAGAGTTCAGAAGATCCGTGAGTGAAATCTGAACTTCAGATTTTTGAAAAAAAAGGTTTTAACTCCTAAATAGTCCTGTGACCCTAGGAAAATAGCCTTTATTTTCCGAAAGAGAAAGTTTTCATGGGATGTTTGACACTTTGGCCAGGGAGAGCCTCCTACAATATTCTGGTGCCCTTTTGCTAATGTATACAAAATGCATTAGCATCCACCACAACAATGTCATGGGTTCTCGAATTTCCATTATGGAGGCGGATAATCCTATTTCCCGTTCTTTTGAAAGAACATTATTGAATGGCTCCTTTACACCTTTACAGTTGACTCCATAGAATTGGTTAGCTTCTTAGCTTCGAATCTGGTTTTATTTGATTTTTTTATATTTTAAGCGAAGAATTCTTATTTAAACTTTTTTTTAACCTCCGACTTTTTTCTGTAATCTATCTCAAGCTAAATATCCGATGCGCACATGATCTCCCTGCGGCATAAAAGCACATTGCACTTCTTAGATCTTTTTTTCTGTTATTTTCATTACTCTGTGACTTCTGCGGATTGTATTTTTAAGAGCGGACTGATCTACAAAGGAGATGAGGATTCACAGATGTAAACTTTGAAGGTTTATACGAAATGGACATGTCCTTACTGCAGTAATTTAATAATTGCTACAGAATCTGGATGTAACACCAGCAACGCAATTCGGAGATGCTTAATTTGTTTTTAGCAATGTTTCGTTCTTTTAGTATTTCTGCATAAGCAGGCATTAATTTAATTACAGCTAACCATATTTTTCCATTTTCCTGATTCTTTTAGCACATTCAAATTATAGCACATTTAACCCTTCGACATACAACAACTATTTCATGCACACCGTCATACATCTAGAACGATATCGTCTTTGACAATATTGAAGGCACTTGGAGTTATCTAAGAATTCTAACAAATGTCTTCCAGGTTTCGAAAATAAAATTTTTATTTTTATGTGAATAATAATTAAAAGAATAGAAATGATTGTTGCATAATTATATCCACTTAGATTTGTTCTAAGTATCTTTATGTATTACATCTTGAATATGTCATAAGAACACCTTGGTGCAATTAATAATTTTTCTATTTTTTAAGTTATCTACTTCAAAGTAGAGAAAAATTGTTCACTTTTTATTAAATTTCAATTTTGTAGAAAGTAGCTAAATTTACCATTTAAAATGCATCATTTGAACACTTAATGCTGTTTTTTCGTGAAATTTAATCAATTTTGGTATTTCAAATTGTAAACATACAAACATAGTCCTCAGTCTAAATAATGCTTGTTAAATTATCAGTGAGAAAATTTCAAAATAAAAATACAATTTTCTTTTCTTTTTACTTAGATTCTTTTCGAAATTTTAATTTTTATAACAATTATAACAATTATAACAGATTATCTACTTTAAATTAAAGTGCAAGTGTTTCGTTTTGAGTACGCAGATAAAAATAATATGCTTATTTTGGAAACCTGTGCAAAGTTCATCTTAAATAAAAATAATTCTTAAATATATGACAAAAAATCATTATTATTATTATTTTGTAATTAAATAGACAATTTAATTATTCAATTAATATGCATATTTTGTAATTAAATGATTATTTAATGAATTAGGTTTTTGCTTATTATTTGACATTGATAATATTACATGATTGTGATAAGGTAAATTGAAAAAGAAACAAATTTCTACCTTTAAATCCTGTGAAATCATCATTCTCATTATTCTGTAGAAGTATGTAGGGTAAATGCACCTATTTGCGTCCGTGCACCTATTTACGATATTCTGGCGCCCTTTCACTAATGTATACAAAGTGCATTAGCACTCACAATATCAATGCCATGGATTCTCGAATTTCCCTTGTGAAGGCGGATAATCCTATTACCACTCTTCTTTTGAAAGAAAATTATTGAATGGATCATTTCAACTTTACAATCGTAAGTTAACCCGGAACTCTATATAAATGTTTAGAAAAAAATGTTCTATCTTCTAAATAATCCTGTGATCCTAGGAAGATATCCTTGGGTAAGGGTTTCATTTTCCAAAAGGGAAGTTTCCATGGGATTTTTCAAACTTGAGCTGGGGAAAGACTCCTACGATATTCTGCCGCCCTTTTCCATATGTATAGAAAGTGCATTAGTACCCACCACAACAATGCCATAGATTCTCGAATTTTCATTGCAAAGGCGGATAAATCCTATTTCCACTCTTCTTTCGAAAGAAAATTATTGAATGGATCCTTCCTAAACTCTATATAGATTCACTGAAGAAAAATGTTTTTACTTCTAAATGATCCTGTGACCCTAGGAAAATAGTCTTGCGTAAGGGCCTGATTATCCAAAAGGGAAGTTTCCATGGAAAGTTTGAAATTTTATTTCGGAAAAACTCCTACGATATTCTGGCGCCCTTTTACTAATGTATACAAAGTGCATTAGCACCCACCACAACAATGTCATGGATTCTCAAATTTCCTTTGTGAAGGCGGATAATCCTATTTTCTATCTTCTTTTGGCAGAAAACTATTGAATGGATCCTTTACAGTCTTACACTTTACAGTTTACAGTTAACAGTGCTAAGTGAAATCAGAACACCAGTATCTATTCTAACTTCTAAATAGTCATGAGACCCTAAGAAAATAGCCTTGCGTAAGGGTCTGATTATCCAAAGAGAGTTTCCATGGAATGTTTGAAATTTGATTTTGGAAAAACTCCTACGATATTCTGGCGCCCTTTCACTAATGTATACAAAGTGCATTAACACCTACCATAACAACGCCATGGATTCTCGAATTTCCCTTGTAAAGGCGTATAATCCCATTTTCTGTGTTCTTTTGAAAGAAAATTATTGAATGGTTATAGTCCTTCTTGAAATCTGAACAGTAGATTCTTAGAAAAAAAATGCTAACTTCTAAATAGTCCTGTGACCCTATACTCTGTTCACCAAGAGAACGACATTCTGTAGACGAAATTTCGTTCTCTGCACAAGGCTCGTCAAAGGACCCACGCTGGCAGAGGTTCTGTAGTGGCCGTACCTAAGGTTTAAAAAAATGCAGAGAACACTGGGGTAATTCTGTTTGAAAAAATGGTTTCTCCCTTCAAAGGTTGGATTTTCCAAAAGGTAAGTTTCCATGGAACGTTTAAAGCATAAAAACTCCTACGATATTCTGGCGTCCTTTTACTAATGTATACAAAGTGCATTAGCACCCACCAAAAAAATTCGATGGATTCTGGAATTTCCATTCTGAAGGCGAATAATCCTATTTTCTGTCTTCTTTTGGCAGAAAACTATTGAATGGATCACTTACAGTTTACAGTTAACAGTGCTAAATGAAATCAGAACTCCAGTATCTATTTTAACTTCTAAATAGTCATGTGACCCTAAGAAAATAGCCTTGCGTATAAGGGTCTGATTATCTAAAAGGGAAAGAAAGTTTCCATGGAATGTTTTAAATTTGATTTCGGAAAAACTCCTACGATATTCTGGCGCCCTTTTACTAATGTATACAAAGTGCATCAGTACCCACCACAACAATGGCATGGATTCTCGAATTTCCATTGTGAAGGCGGATAATCCTATTTTCTGTCTTCTTTTGCAAGAAAATTATTGAATGGATCCAGCGATATGGGTTACAGCCTTTAGACTATCTCCATTGCATATGTTTCGTTTCGGCTAATGGCAGAAAAGTTTTATGTAGCTTCGATTTGAATATTCTCAGAATATTCCATATAATTGCTTAAGAAAACCGAATCCGACGTTTATTTTGTGATATAATGAAGTTGTAATACTCTTCCCAAACAAAAATTTGCTGAAATCAACAGTTTTATACAAGCAAAGTTTGAATTTGTCTATTTGTGAATGTTTTCTCTTGAAAATGTGTATTGGAAGGTTTTTTTGAAAGAGAAAACCGAATCTGAGGTTTATTTTGAGATAAAATTTACTTCTGTCACACTTGCCAAACAAAAATTTTTTTAAATCAATCATGGATATTTGTGTGTACTTATCACAGTGTTTTAATAGGTAGTGAGGGTAAGCGTAATGAGCAACTTTTTTGGTTTGGAAAGTATGTGAAAAGTAGATTTTATCTGAAAGTAAACAACAGATTAGACTTTCTCGTGCAAAAAAACCTCCCAATATATATTTTAAAGAGAACATTAATGATAAAGAGAAAAATGTTGATTTTACACGTATAGTAAACTCTTTTTCTGCAAATTTTTGTAAGGGAAAGGAACAACTTCATTCTATCACAAAATAAACGTCAGATTCGGTTTTTGTCATGCCCCCCCCCCCCGGCCCCTTAATAAACATT
>JAWWLR010000128.1:3525156-3535448 GCA_035041075.1 Acraspis erinacei
GAGGAGAGACGAATTTTTAACAAATTAGTTGAACTTTTAGTTACACATGCTAATTTTCAAATCGAAAATACGCATTTTTTAGAAGACAGTTGAATTTCCAACCAAAAAAGTTCATTTTCTATTAACAAAGATGAATTTTTAATCGAAGAGATGGAATTTTTAACAAATATTCAATTTTAAAACAAAAAAGATTAAAATTCAACCAAAAATAGTTGAGTCATCAACGAAATAGGTGAATTTTCCACAAAAAATATGAGTTTTATACACTCCAAAAAATTTCTGGTTAAATCAACCAGAATTCTGGTTAGATATGCCCTTACTATCTTTTCTGGTTAAATTAACCACAAAATCTGGTTAATTCTACCAGGTTTCTGGTTGCTCTAACCAGAAAAAATAGTAAGGACATATTTAACCAGAATTCTGGTTCATTTAACCAGACATTTTTTTAAGTGTAAAATTAGTTAAATTTTCCACTCAAGAAAATATTTTTAGACGAAAAATAGAATTGTCAAATTTACAGATTGAAAACTTAATTTGCAGACAAAATCGAATTTCCAACCATCTGTCGAATTCAACCAAATAGGGGAATTTTCAACAAAATAGATGAATTTTCTACTAAGTTATATAGTTAATTTTTCATCTTATAAAAGATAATTTTTCAGATAAAAAAATTGATTTTTCGCCAAATAAAACGAATTTTCAACAAAAAATTTCAATTTACAAACAAATAGGTGAATCTTAAAAAAATGAATTTTTAACAAAGTAATTGAACTTTCAACCATATTTTTAAATTTTCAACAATATAGATGAATTTTAAACCAAATAGAAGAATTTTCAACTCAAAAAATATATTTGAACCAAAAATAGAATTATGAAAATGACAGCTTAGCCTTAGAAAACTAATTTTCAACAAAAGCGCATTTCTAACCAGTCGAATTCAACCAAAAAGGGCAATTTTCAACAAAAAACATACATTCTCTACCAAATGGTAGAGTTTTCAATTTATAAATGATAATTTTCTATAAGTGAAAAATTAATTTTCCACCAAATAAAACAAATCTTCAACAAAAAAGTGAAATTTGCAACCATAGAGGTGATGAATTAAAAAAAAAGAGTAATTCAACATTCAACCAAGTTAAATTTTCGATTAGAAGCAAGAAAATTAATGTTCAGTAATGCCTGTTATAATTTTATTGTCATATCTATTGCTTTTATGTAAATCGTCATTTTTATAGAAAAAATATTATTAAAACTATTTAACGTTCAAAGGCCTTGACCACGGCTCGTAATTTTTTTTTAATATATAAAGAATAGCACAATTTTTATACACTAAATGAGAGAAAATAGAAGAGTGACACAATAACAAATTTTTGGGGTTAACCCAGCGCTGAATCAGCAGAAAATAGTGCAGGCTACCGAATAGACAAAAAGAAAAATGATATATTATAAAGAAATAATTAGATAACAATAAAAAAAACATGGTTAACAACTGAACTTGTGAGTCTCTTGGTAGTCATAGTTTTGTTAAAACTCGAAAAGTGGTAATTTACTTTCCCTACGTGCTTCTTAGAACAGTTGGAATGCGAACAACTTTATACTTTTCATTCTTTCTTTTTTTCCCCTTGGGATCAGAAAAACCGAAGAGAGCAAAATTTACTGGGAGAAAAAGCAATTTTAAGCACAGGAAAATTTTACTAATCACTCTTCGTTGGAGTTTTGATTTTAATTTGAAAAAAAACGCATTGCTTTCTTTAAAAATTTAGTAAATTTATTTTATTTTTCATACAAATATTTTACTTCAAGCATTAAACTTTTACAAGAAAAAAAAACAACTTATTTCTGTATATTGAAAATGCTTGAACGTTTAAGTTTATATTATAATAATAATTGTTAAAGTATTATTTAAAATTAGAATATTTCATTTGAACAAAGAATAGAAAAATGTCTATACTATAACTCTAAGATTTGAATTTATTCCAATTTAAAATTTTAAAACTCCAACAATGAATTCAAAGATATTAAAATTTGAAATTCTCGAAATTTGGAAAATGAAATTTCATAATTATTCCAAGTTATTATCCGGAATAGTTACATTTAGAACGATTTAAAATGAAAATCTTTTTTCAAAGGAATAAGTATTTACTGTTAAAATTACTGACAAATTTCATAATTTAAAAGTTTTTGCAATGTAATACGTTTATTATCACCAAATTCTTGAAATTTTGGAATTTAGAATGATTCACATTCAATAAATTCTTATCTAAAGTATTTGCAAATTTAAAACTTCATATAATATTTGCAATCTACGAACGTAAATTATATAGCATTTAAAATTATAAACAAAGTAAAACAGATCCCAATTTATAAAAATGATTCATGTAGGAAACCGTAAATTTAAAAACAATTTTTATTTAGAACCATTCGAAGTTAATAGCTTTTCTAGCTATTTAAATTTAGAAGTATTTAGATTGAAAACGCTAAAATAACAATGAGTATTTACAGGTAAAATTATATAAAAAATTCTTAATGGAGAAGTTTAAAAAGTTTAATATGATTATTCGTATTATTACTTGAAATACAAGTTTGAAAAATTAATCCCAAAGCTTTTGTATTTTAAAGTCACAAAAATGGCCAAAAGACGAATTGTTTCGAAGACAGTTCAACTTTTAACAAACAAGTGACTTTTCAAACGAGAAAGATACATTTTTAACCAAGAAGAACGAATTTTCTATCATAAAATTTCAAGATAAAAAGACAAATTTTTTAGGAGACAGTTGAATTTTCATAGAAAAAGTTCATTTTGAACCAACAAAAAATTACTTTCCTACCATATGATAGATGAATTTTCAGCGAAAAAGTAAAGCTTTTAAGCTAAAAAGTTCAATGTTTTCGAAAACGGTAGATTTTTAAATCGAGATAGGTTAATTTTTTACAAAAAATATATTTTGCATTCAAGAAAGATGCATTTGTAATAAGATAGGCGAATTCTTAACCAAAAAGTTGAACTTCAACAAACAAGAATAATTTTCTACCCAAAAAGACTAATTTAAAACAAATATATGCATTTTCAACAAAAAATGGAATAGCTCAATTTTCCTATCAAAACTCTGATAAAAACGAAAATAACTTGGAAAAAAATAAAAGAGTTTTCAACAAAATGGTCACGTTTTCATTTCAGCTAAAAAGTTCAATTTTTCACCAAGAAGATTAAGGTTCCATAAAGAAGGACGAATTGCCATCTTTTCAAATATATATACAGGATAAAATTTTAAGCAAACATGGAATAGTTCAAATTTCAGATTAAAAAAAAATATTTTTAACAGAAAAATGAATTTTCAACAAATTTATTACATTTTCAATCAAATAAATAACTTCTCGACGAAGAAGATTAATGCCTAACAAAAAGACGAATTTTAATGAAAGTACAACAAATTTTAATAAAATTATTTAATATAAATGCCAAAAAGCAGAATTATCTACAAAAAGGTAGAATTTTCAACCAAATAGTTTAATTTTCCAACGAATTGTTGAATTTTTGATAAAAAAATATGAATTTTCTACAAAACAGTTGCATTTTTTTCAAAATATTTCAACTTTAAGTAAAATAATGATCAACTCTTTAACAAAAAAAGAAGATAAACTCGTAGCGAAATATGTCATAGTTGATACTTCAACCATAGTTGCCCTTTCAACTAAAAAATATACATTTTTCACCAAACAGTTTAATTTTTAACTGAAAAATATAACTATTTATCCAAAAATCGAATAGTTTAATTGACAGTTTAAACAATTCATTTTCAATCAAAATGACACGAATTTCCATTTAAATAAATGGTTAACTTTCCAATGAGAGTTAAGCCTTCAACTAAAACAAAATAAATTTTTAACAATATAGTTGCTTTTGAACAAAAAATTCAATTTTTAACCAAATATTAGAATTTGTAACTAAACGAGAGAAATTCCGTACAAAAAATGTAATAATAGCCTTTTCTATAAAAAAATAACTTTTAATCAAAAATATAGTTGTATTTTCTTATTGGTTTAAGGTTCTAAAAGGTTAAATGCTTTCTAATATATAAAAATTTAAGTAGCTTAATGGGAAACACACCCGACCGGCAATCGGAAGTTTTGTGGTTTGATTCCCAGCGGAGTGATCGAGAAAATCTTTTATCAGAAAAAATCTAATTTTTTAAATTTAAATTCGAACGCACCAATTGAAAATTGTTAAATATTTGAATTAACAGCACCTTATCTTGAAATATTCAACATTTATAGGGGTGGGTAAAAATCTTGACACCCCTCTTTTTTATGGCAGAGCTATAAACAGATTATCTTTAAAGGGTTGATTGCTCTTGAAATTCTACTTAAAATGAGCCCAGGGTAAAGCCAATTTATATATTTTTTAAGTAGATATTTACAAAATAGTGTAAGTTTAAATGTTTTCTTAAATTTCAATAACTTCCGAAATAATCAACATTTTTCGATGCTCTTGCGCTCATTTTGAGGAGTTTTTTTACCGTATCACAACAGTTTATGATTTAAGCCGTAAAGATTTTCTTACCAAATTGCAAGAAATTGAAGTTGTAACAAAAAAGTTTGGAAAAAATGCAACGTTATTTTTGGAACAAAAATATTTCTATAGAATATATGAAACATATGATCATGAAGTTTCTATGACATTTCTCCAATAATATATATTTATTTAATTATTATTTTAATTGGCCTATAGACAAGATGTTCTCAAACTTTTCCAACTTTTTTGTTTCAACTTCAGGTTCTTGCAATTCGATATGAACATTTTTACGATTTAAATCATAAACTATTGCCATACTGTGAAAAATAGCTTAAAAATGAGCACAAGAACATTGAAAAATGTTGATTATTTCGGGATTTATTGATCATTTAAGAACACATTAAAATGTAAACTATTTTCGAAATATCTACTTAAAAATAGACAAATTAGCTTCAACCTGGGCTCATTTTATATAGAATTTCGAGAGCAATCAATCCTTTAAAGAGAAATTTTTTAGCTGTGGCATAATTAAAATTAGGAAAACTTAATCAGTCATCAAAAACTTTGATGAAACTTTGCCAAAATGATTTTGTCAAGAAATCCCACTTGTTTATAGGGATTAAAAATTCATTTTGCTACTTTAACAACAACCTCATGAATAAACTAAATTTCAGGAGGAGTCGAGAAGTCGCAATACGTTCAGCTTCCAAAACACATCGTGAGTCGACATGGATTCGAGGGCTGTTTGGCTTCCTTGGATCTGAGTGGCGAAAGTCCCGACCTCATATCTGATGCGGTCGTTCCAAGCTCCTCCGTGGAATCAGGCTGCGATGCAAATGTCAGTCTGCATCCTGGCAAAAAGTGCACCCATGATGTCTGTGCCAACCATGGCACCTGCGTACAGCAGTGGAACAGTTACACCTGCGACTGCGACATGACCAGTTTTTCGGGTCCACATTGCAGCGATGGTGGGTTATTTTAGAGAAACATTCATATCAACATGAAAATTCGAGTCAGGCAGCTTTGGCGCTTAATAATTCACTCAGGGCCGCTTCCATCATCTCTGATTAAATCAGTGTTTGACACTTTACTGTCTGAATGTAACGCCTCAACGTTACCGTTAATGCCTAAAAATTTGGCGTTACCGTTACTTTTTTAAAAAAAAGTTTCCGTTACTGAAAAAAGTAATGAGTTACCTCGCCGTTACTTTTTTAAATTAAATATTTAATATATTATTTGAATGTCCGAAAAGAATCTTAAGAATTTGGTACATTTCATTGAAAATTTTAATAAAACAAATATTATATTTACAGTTAGGTAAAGTAATTTAAAAAATACTTAATTTGTCTGTAAGATGTATTTTATTTAAACTATTATTAAGTTTAAAAATCTATTCTGCAGTCTACTTAAGGCTTTCCATAAAAATTCATATTTTTTATATAGTACCAATTTCTCGAAAATTGGATCGCTCTTGCGATGTATTTTGTCTAAAAGCATCAATACGGCTGTGTAGAACAATAGGGTGGTCCAAAAATGCATTGGAATTTTTTTTCGTATTTTTATGAATAGCGTAGGGAAAAAGATTCTTTTTTAGATTTGATTCAGAATCCTCAATATTAGCTAAATGAAGTTGGAATTCTAAATTTCTCTTCACAATTAGCCAAAGAATATAAAGAAAATATCACTTTTTAAATATCACCCCCATAAGACTGTTTTATAGCATCCCAAAGACCCCATAAATGAAAAAATTGGTTTTGCGAGATTTCGACGCTAATTCAAATTTTGGGTGGACTTTTTCATTCAAATTATTTCTGGTAAATAAAAAACTATTTCATACTAATAATAGGTTGTTTACGTAAATTGTTTAAACAATTTATTATTGTCTTTAGCAATTTTATGATAGAATAAAGTTAGAAAGTCCCGTTTTTTTTACAAATTTTCCAATTGTTGATCAATTTTCAATTATAGGGGGGTGATAGTTCATCAATACTAACAAGAGTAATTGTTTAAACAATTTCATATTATTATTATTAATATTCTCTTTGCTTAATGATAAAATGTTGCATTTTTCAACTATTTGTCTATTTTTCATTACAAGTGGCTTAATAATGGATAAGATTTATCAAAAATAATTTTCTAAACCAATCATTGTTGTTCGTGACTATCTTCATCTATTTTAATGCCTCATAGTTGCGTTTTTTTCCATAATTTTTACATTTCTGTACTTTTTACACTCAGTGAGGTAATAATTAATGTAAGCCAACAACAACAAAAAATTTAACCCTTAAAGTGCATACTTTTCAGGAATCGCGTACAGTGCACACTGGGTCTCTAACACCCCCGCGGGTTCAAAGCTGATTTGCTCAGCTGCTATTAAATATTTTGTTAGAAACAAATGTTCGGATTTTTTTACTATGTCCTCTTCAAATTAAACCCGGTTTTATAATGATTTATTAATTTTCTTATGTGTAAAAAATTGTTGAAAAAAATCATGAATAACGTAATTTTTAATGTTTAGACCTAAAAATTCAGATTTATATTCTCAAGATACTATGTTTTCATAAAAAAATACAGGAGTATTGCTGCTTCCAAATAAGATAATTATTTGCCAAATCGAAGAATCAATTTTTATGGTAAAAAAGGCTAAATGAGTTATCAAATTTTTCCATATTTATTCAATTTATTTTATGAAGAAATACAGAAATAGTAAGAAATATATTGAATTACAAAAGAGGATCATAAAAAATTATGTATATATCATTGTTCTGCTTATATTTTATTCCCGTAAAGTCAGTGCAGAGACCTGTGCCACCAAAACCTTCCTCTTCGTACTGCGCGTCAAAATGCTTTACGTTAGGTTAATACTTACATTAAGAATTAATAAAGAATTATTAATTTTTCAATAAAAATGTTCGCTCCAAAATCACTTTTTTGGTCACTAAGTGCACTGTGGGTGTACGACACCCAGTCTTTTTAAGACGCCTACTTTGAGCAGTTGCTGCTTGTACACTCACACTTGGCGTGCTCTCTCTACCTATGTACTTAAATTGAAGTTAGTGATCTCAATTAGTGATAGATGGCGACCCTTACTCAATTTTGTTACATTTTATACGTCGTCTGAGTTTTTGCATTTTTTTTTTTTTTTTTTGTGTCTAACATCCCCAATGCACTTTAAGGGTTAATATTGTCTATAAAAATCCTCTCTTAGATAAGTGCTATAAAGTTCTGGTTTTTCTAAAATCTTCAACTTTTCTTCGCCGTCTTAATTATTAAAAAATCTGCCCGCAGTGCGGGCACATTCTCATAACGCGCTACGCGCGCGGCTCGCAAGTTTGAGCGCGTCTAGGGCGCGCGGGTATTGAATCTTGCATTTCGCGCTCGGGTATTTATTCTTTGTATTTGGAATGCTTGAATGAACCTTTATAAAAAAAATATCTCTTTTAGATCACAGTATTTACACACGTCTTCGTATTCTGAATTTTCTACTTCATAAAGTATAGGTTTTTCTCATACTTTCTCAATCATAAATGATGAGAATTTAATAAATTATTACAAATTTGGATCTCTTTTTTTTTGGGTGAATAACTTTTTATATCAATTGGTTTTCGTACGTTGTTTCGTTTTTCTACAATTTTTTCATTTTTATTTTTCATGACATTTTTATGATTAAAACCAAAACTACGTGTCCTATCACAAAGTGAGTAATAACGAATTTGTAGATCATTTTTGGTATCACAATTTTTGTTAATTCATCTTTTTTCGCATCCTGCCTAGTTTGACCAAAAAATTGAATTTTGGATTTTTCATTATTTTTTGTGCAATCAAAATTTGAATTTTCGATTTTTCAAGAAAATCCAAAAAGTTGTTGTGATAATCTTAAAGGGCTATCAAAAAACAATGTTTTTCTTCTCTTGACTTTTTTTCATATCGTGCGTTTTTTGGCTTAAAATTTTGATTTTCGATTGATTTAAAAAATTTTGAAAATGCTATAACTCAGAATATTTTTATTATCGAAAATAGTCGTTAGGATAAATTGTTTGTCTTTTCTAATACTATAAATATCCGTATATAGAATTTTCAAATTCAGATAAAAGTGCTCTCAAAAATTTTCAAAATGTGCTCAATTTTTGAATTTTTATCGAAAATGGCTGGTTAACGAAAACGTCCTTTCTTTTGGGACCTAAACAAAGTGTGCCAAAGATGCCACACTATATGCTAAGTTCGTTTAAGTGAAGATTAAGTTTTCAATGACAAAAATTAATACTAAACTTAAAAAAATAAATCAAATTATTACTATTACAGTCCCTATCAGTATGTGGCAGAATTATTTAATTTTTCTGTTTAAAACAGATGTTTCAAATATTGCGAATGAGCATAACTTCCTTAATCTTCAATAACGTGTATTAATATTATAGGCCAATCGATTTACATTGAATCAAAGAAACTTTTCTGTTGTTAATGTTAATGAAAAAAATTTGACTATAAAAATTTTTAAATTATGAGAATGAGAAAATTTTTACTATAAAAATCGATTTTTAATACTATATAAATGAACACAACTTCCTTACGATTTAACCAAATGTATTAATATTCAATCGATTTGTCTCGACTCAAGGAATCTTTTTTATTCCTGCACCAAGTTTGAATTATGTTAAAGAAAAAAGTGTTACTATAAAAAACAGTCTTTTTAAATATTATGTATTGTCATAGCTTTCTTAGTCTTCAATAAAATCTATCAATATTATAGGTCAATCTATTCGTCTCGAATCAACAAATCTTTTTTTTATGCTTGCATCAACTTTAAATTATGAGAATGAAAAAAATTGTAGCATAAAAACCGATTTTTAATATACTGTTAAAGACCATAACTTTCCTACTCTTCAATGAAATGTAATAATAGTATAGATCAATCGATTCGTCTCGAGCCAATGAAACTTTTGCATTGTTGCATCAACTTTGAATTATGTTAAAGCAAAAAGTTTGACTGTGAGAACCGCATTTGCAAATATTATGGATTACCTTAGAATTCTTATTCTTTAATTAAATGTATCAATATTATAGGTCAATCAATTCGTTTCGAGCTAATGAATCTTTTTTATTCTGTCATCTATTTTGAATAATGTTAAAGCAGAAACTTCTACTATAAAAAAAGCGTATTGTTAAATATTCTACATTGCCACAGCTTTCCTTAATGTTCAATAAAATATATCAATATTATAGGTCAATTTATTCATCTCCAATCAACGCATCTCTTTTATTCTTGCATAAACTTTAAATTACGAGGATGAGAAAATGGTTACTATGGAAGTCGATATTAATATAACATAAATGACCGGAACTTCCCTACTCTTTAATAAAATGTATGTATATTATAGGCCAATCGGTTCGTATAGAACTAAGGAATTTTTATTTTTCATTAACTTTAAATTATGTTAAAAAAAAGTGTTATTATAAAAAACCGTATTTTTAAATATTATGCATTACCATAACTTTCTTACTCTTGAATAAAATGTATCAATATTATAGGTCAATCTATTCGTCTCAAATCAACAAGATCAGTTACGCCACCCCCCACCACTCTTAACTTTCGAGTTTTTTTATACCCCCCAATTTTTAAAATCAAAGTGTAAAAAACATGACCTTGAAGATCTTCAAATGCGCTCATATGCATCATAAAGAAAAATTTTTGCGCTAAATTGATAACCGAGTTATCAGCGATCAAAATGGGGGGGGGGGGCTGGCGTAATTTTTTTTAATTAATAAAAAAATTTAAAATTCA
>JAWWLR010000128.1:3539992-3555900 GCA_035041075.1 Acraspis erinacei
TCTCGAGTCGTTTCACTTTATTTGTGTTTATATTTTTATGGTATTCATTTCACGAGCACTTTACTTCCAATTAGCACAAGTATTTGCTTCTTCATTGTTTTTTCAATTTAAAAATTCATTTATTTTAATTTAAAGAGCATCTTTCTTAATAGACAGCAATGCAACTGTTTGGTTGAAAATTCAACAATTTTGTTAAGAAGTCGTCATTTTTGGTTGGCATATAAATCGCTTTGTTGAAAAGTTAACTATTTCGTAAAAAATTTACTTTTGTTGCGTATAAGCTTCATATTTTGGTGTTGCAAATTCGTCTGAAATCTTTTTTGGATTAAAAGACAACTTTTTTTGCGAATGTTTTTGGAAACTTCAACTCTTTTTTTTGTCAAATTGAAATCTTTTTTGAATGAAAGTTCAACCATTTTTCTAAGACTTGTCTTTTTAATTAAAAAATTAATCTGCTTTTGGTATAAACAAAACTTTTTTGGATTAGAATGCAAGAGTTTGGTTCAATGTTATACAATTTTCTTAAAAAGTTATCCTTTTTAGTTTAAAATTAAACCGTTTTGTTTAATATTCGTTTTCTTGGTTAAAAATTCAAGCATCTTCTGAGAAAAGCAAAACAAAAAAATCTCTTATTCTAACGTGGAAAAGTCAAACTTAGATCTTTTTGGATGAAAGTTCGAATCTTCTTTTTAAATTGATTTTTTTTTTGTTTAATTAAAAATGCATATTTTTGTAGGAATTTCATCTTTCTTTGATAAAAATGCAAATGTTTGGATGGAAATTAATTATTATCTTTGCTTGAGGGTTGAACTATTGTGTGATGAATTTATGAGTATAAATTTACAAAAAAAATACAAAATTAGAAAATAATACAAACAAATTTTTAAATATAATGAGAAATCAGGCAAATCAAATTTTCTACTAAGAACTGTAATTTTTTTAGCTGGAAAAGGGAAGGGGGACCTTCGGTCGCACCCTATCATTTTCCCAGCTTTATGCTAAGTTTATCTGAGTTAAGTTTTCAATTCAAGAAATTAATAATAAAATACTTTAATAATATATAAAATTAATACTGTCAATTCCTATCATTCTGTCGGAATTATTTTATTTCAAAATTCATAGTCAAAACGTCTTTTCTGTTCATACATCAAATGTTTATTTATGTCAATAAAAAAAGTTTTCTTGGTTTAAAACAGATGTTTCAAATATTACGAATGAGCATAACTTTCTTACTCTTAATAAAGTTTATTAACATTATAGGTCAATCGATTTGTCACAAGCCGAGGAATCTTTTTTATTCTTGCATCAACTTTGAATTATGTTGATGAAAAAAGTTTTGCGATCAAAAAACCGTATTTTTAAACATTATGCGTTACTATAGCTTCCTTGCTGTCCCATTAAATGTAACAATATTGTAAGACAATCGATTTGTCTCGAATCAACGCAACTTTTCTATTATCAACTCAAGTTTAAATTATAGGATTGAGAAAATTTTTACTATAAAAATCGATTTTAATATAATATGAATGACCATAACTTTCTCACTCTTCAATAAAATGTATTGATATTTTAGGACAATCTATTAAGTTCTAAAAAAATGTAATCCATATTTGGAAAAATCCTTCTCTCAGTTTCAATATATTAGCGTTGAAAATAAGCCCTTGAAATTTTAACAATTTGTCTGTAACCGTTTTGAAGTTATAATGCTTACAACAAAATTTTACAAAAGTCAGGGAATTTCTATAACTTTAAATAGCACTGTCAAGAACGACAAATTTGAAATTTTTCAATTTTAATTTGAAATTATTTTCTTCAATATAACAGGGAACATAAAAAATTATTCAAAGAAAAATTAGAGAATTTTTAAACTGAAGTTTTTTGGTAACCCTGATTTGATAATCTTGTTAGTAATTTATTATTTACCTTTTAGGTTGAAAAGTCAACTATTTTCGTAGAAAATTTAATCTTTAATTAAAATTTGTTTGAAAATTTGTTTTTTTTTCAATTAAAAAATTCATTTCTTTTAATATAAAGAGCATCTTTCTTGGATAGCAATGCAACCATTTTGTTGAAAATCTAACTAACTTTTGGATTAAAAGTCAACTATTCTTTTTTTGAAAATTTGTCTAAAAATTCCACTCTTTTTTTGAAAATTTGTTTTTTATGTTTGAAATTCAAGTTTATTCGTAGGAAATGTACTTCTCGTTTAAAACTCACATTTTGATATGGAAGAGTCAAATTGAAATCTTTTTTGGATGAAAATTCAACCATTCTTTTAATGATTTCTCTTTTTAATTAAAAAATTTCTCTGTTTTTGATATAAATTGAAATTTTCTTGGATTAAAATGAAAGAGCTTAATTCAAAATTATACCATTTTCTTAAAAAGGCATCCTTTTTAGTTTAAAATTAAATTATTTTGTTTAATATTCGTGTTCTTGGTTAGAAATTGACGCATCTTCTCAGAAAAGAAAAACAAAAACACCCATATTTTGATTTGAAAAAGTCAAACTAAGATCTGTTTGGATGCAAATTCGAATCTTTTTTTAATTTAAAAATTCATATTTTTTGTAGGAATTTCGTCTTTCTTGGATAAAAATGCAACTGTTTGGGTGAAAATTAATTTCTTTTCTTGAGGGTTCAGCTATTGTGTTTGATAATATTGGTTGAACCACTTTATTATGGAATCATTTTTTTTTTTGGTCAAAGAGTCATGTGTTGAGTTGAAAATTCATCTCTTTGGTTGAAAGTTGAACTATTTCGTTGAAAATTAATTTTTTGCTGAAAATTCATATTTTCTGTTTGAAAATTCCATTTTTGTACAGAAAATTCATATTTTCTGTTTGAAAATTCCATTTTTGTACAGAAAATTCATCCTTTGGCTTGAACATTCGGCAATTTATGTGAAGTTCTTTCATTACCGAAAAATCTTTATTTGTTGAAAATTCGTCTTTCTCGTTTCAAAATCCGTTTTTAAAAATAAGATCTCGTCTTTTGGTTGAAATATCACATTTCTTTATTGAGAATTTATCTTTCTTATCTTGAAGATGCAATTATTTTGTTGGTAATTGAATTATTTTGTTGAATATTCAAGTATTTCCTTAAAAAGTAATTTTCTTGGTTTAAAATAACTAAATTTGAACATTTTAAATTTGTATCTGTTACTTCATTTAAGTAAGGCCCTGCCTGATTCCTCCAATGGAAACTTTATTGTAGTGGAGCCTAAAACGCCTTTCATCAAATTTATTCTCTCCTGATACCGAAGATGCGTGGATATCGATTTTTTTGCTTCATTTTGAAACAAAATCAATTTTAGTTACTCCGCTACTTTTAAAATATTTTTAAAATTATTTTGTATGGTATTATTGAAGCATTTGCGATTTTTTTTTCAAATATTCTCTTACATTATTTTCTAAAATTGAAGTAACTATGATACAAAATAAAATTAAGATGGAAGACTTGAAGAAATATTTTCTAAACTGATTAATTTAAAAATATAATTTTTTTTTAAACCTGGATATGATTCAAGTGTAGGAAAATACTATTCTTTGTGTTTAAAATTTTTTATTTTCGTATGACAAATTGAAAGCTTGTAGAATTTTTAACTTTCGAGAGAGAAAAAAATGTGTATAAGAATTAATTTACTTAATGTTTCAAAATATGAAATGCACAAATTTTTAGACATAAATTAAAAAACGTGGTTTTGAAAAAAAGAAGCAAAATATAAAGAGGACCTTCCAATTTTTATTATTTCCATTTTTACAATACTGTAATTTAAAAACATTTGTAATTTAAAAAAAGGTTAGTTTCAAAAATGAAAGAATTTTAATTTCAGGTCTTCCCATTCCAAAAACACCATAAATTATGTATAAATGTTCAGATTGTCAATTGTTTCAAATATACAAAAATCATTTACAAAATTATTAAAACTTTAAGCTTTCAAATGCTAAAATAAAAAAATATATGAAAATATTAAATTTCAAGACTTACAATTTTAAACTTGAAGGCCACTTTTAAAGTTTACTTTTCAAAAATTAGGGTAAAGAACAGGTTTTCGAACTATAGTTCGAAAATATATATGCGCATCCAATTCTAGAGAAGGATTTGATTTTTCATTTAAATTGTAAAACTTCCAATTTTGTAAGCAATTCTATTTAGGACAGTTTGAATCTTGAATAAGAAAATTTCCGAATAATAAAATTCCTGATAGTTTATAATATTACCTAATTCGAAAATACTCGAATAACAAAAATCCCAAAAGATAATTGCCTAATTATAAAATATTCGAACTAGAAAATTGCCGAATTTAAACAATTACATTTTTTATAAATAGGTATTACTTTTTAAAAATACAATAATCAAATGTTTTTATACAAAAATTATTTTTAATTTTCAAAGTTTCTAAAAGTATTCTTTGAATGTAAAATAGCAATAATTGGGAAAAATTACACCCAGAAATAATATATGTAACAAAATTTAATTCTGGAAATTGGGCAATTGCCTGTCAGTGATTTTATTATTCGGGACTTTTACAGTGTCCGGGATTTTATTTTTCGGTATTTTCAGTCTTCCCTAAAAATTATTTACAATAATTGTTAAAAATACTTAAAAATTTGAAAATCATTCATTTCAAAATAAAAAAAATTAATTTTTGATGTCCAGAAAAAAACAGTTCTTTGGATTAAAGAAATATTTCATTTTTTATATCAATTAATTCATTATATAAGTTCATACGGAAATAAATAACTATTCCTTTATTGTAATAAGCCGAGGGGAAAATATTTTTATCTCTTTGAGTCAAAGAACTGAGAACATTTCTTTGAATTGAATAAAGTCCTTTAATTTAATTAAAAAATTTCTTCGCTTTCTTGGATTCTATCAAACATTTTTTTTTCAATAATGTAGAACTTTTGCAGTCAAATAATTAAAAAGTTAATTGAAAATAGAAAAAAATAACTGGAAATTTGTAATCACTTTTCACATATTGAAAAGTTTCACCTTTTGAAAAACACTTCACAGAAAAAAAGGTATCAGCCTGCTAATATTTTTTCTTCCATTAGGTTAATATAAACAATTACCACTTTACTATAATTCGAATAAAAAATTGACTTTGTTCCAGGTGGAAGGAAACGTTTTCGCGGTTTACAACATGGGAACGAATGATCATCCACTGGGAGAAGTAGGAATTAAAGTTAATGATAACCAATATCACGTTGTCAGATTCACAAGAAGTGGAGCAAACAGCACCCTGCAAGTCGACGATTATAATCTCCAGTCCAATCATCCGTCCGGTGAGTCCTAATTTCAATTTTTTAATTAATCGACTTTTTCAGATTATATACGAATCGTGCTCTACAAACTGTTAAGATCACTCCATTATTTTTCAATAAAAAAAATGATCAATTTTATGACAAGATAATTCTTTCAGTCGTTCCATTTTTTGTAACTTCAGATTTATAAAATATTATGACGAAATGAATAACAGGAAAATAATAGAAGCATTGGGACAATTAATAAATCGATAAAAGGTATTCAAATTAAGAGTTTAATATTCAATACGGATTTTAAGTTCAAGTTGTATTCTTTTAAATAAAATTAACGTAGAGATAACATATTGAATTCAATATACAAAACGCTTTAAATTCCTAAGATTTCAAGCCGAAATATATTGAATTTTTAACAAAGTAGTTAAATTTTCAACAGTTGCATTAACAACCAAATAGATGAACTGTCCAGGAAAAGAGACGAGCTTAACCAAAAATAGTTAAAGATTTAACCAAATAGTATATTTTTAAGCCAAAAAAAAACGAATTATTTCAAAGAGTGTGGAATTTGTAACAAAAAAGTTTATAATTTTCAACCAATAAAGGCCAAAAATGATGAATTTATCAAAATAATTAATTTAAAAAAAATAGATTTTTAACAAAATACTTGAATTTCTAACCAAATAGTTTCATTTTCAGCACACAAAGGTAAACTTTTCATCTGATAGTCGAATTTTCCAACAAAAGAGATATAAATTTAATTAAGTATCTGAATTTTCAAGACAAAAAGAAAAATTTGGTAGAAGACAGTTGACTTTTTATAACAAAAAGTTCACTTTAAACCAAGGAAGATGACTTGTCTACCATAATATAGACAAATTTTCAAATAAGAAAGATGAATTTTTAACAAGACAGATACTTAAATTTTCAGACAAAAATTTCAACTTTCAAAAAGCAAGACAAATTCTGCACCCAAAAAGACGAGTTCTTATAACAAAATATACGCATTTTTCTGCAAATAGAAAATTTTCCAACCAAACCTTTGAATTTTCAATTTACACAAATATACAGGATAGGGTTTCAACCAAAAATATAATCAGCCATTAAATTTAAAAGGGGAAAAAGGGTTATAACTACTTAGAACAAACTTAGAACAAAAAAAAACAAACTTAGAACAAAAAAAACGAACTTTCAACAAAATTGTTAAATTTTCAACCAAAGAGATTAAGTTTCTAAAAAAATACGAAATTCCAACTTATCCAACATACAGGATAACATTTTAATCAAACATGGAATAATTAAACTTACACGTAAAAAAAAATTTTAACGAAAAAAATGTCACTAAGGTTGTTAAATTTTGGAAGAAAAAGTAAAAAAGACGAATTATCTACAAAAAAGTAGAATTTTTAACTCAAAAATATTATTTTTCTACTGAAAAGTTCAACTGTATGTCAAATAATAGACTTTTAAACCACAACAGATAAATTCTTCACCAAGCATGTAACAATTGACACTTCAACCAAACAAATTTCCAAAGGAAGTTGAACTTTTAACTAAAAAAAGATAAATTTTTAACTGAGAAATATCAATATTTCTTTAAAAATTGAATATTTCAATTATCAGTTTAAAAAATGTATTTTCTACCTAACATAAAACGAATTTTCATCAAAAAAGTTAAATTTTCAACCATAAAGATCAACCTTGAAAAAATTTTAAACAAATAAGTTAAACTTTTGATAACAAACATAATTTTTCAACAATACAGTTGCATTTTACAAGAAAATAAATCAATTTTAAACAAAATAATGGAATTCTTAACCAAACGAGATGAACCCTGAACCAAAAATATAATAGAAGACTTTTCAATGAAAACATGAACTTTTACCCAAAAATATAGTTGGATTTTCTTATTGAGTTTGAGTTCTAAATGTTAACTACGCCGCTTTAGGACTACACCACTTTTAGAGTAAGTACACCACTGTATTCAAATAGAGTTTGATCTTAAGAATGATTTTTAGTGTTTAAAAATAATGTTTTCAATTATTGATTAAAACGGAGAAAACATGGAGTTTGAATTTGGGTAAAAAATTTTAATATTCACTGCCTTTTAATGGAATTAAACTCACTACAAAATTTAAGAAACTCCCTGAGAATTTGAAGAGCAGTCTATTCCCTCGGAGAGTGAAACTCGAACTGACTCGAACTTAAGCGGATTTAATTCAAGAGAGCCAGAAGGGCAGAACCGTGAGAAAGTTCTCCCATTGGCCGTAAGTTGGGTCCCACGGATCCGAGATGAATTTTCATTGGTCGAAAGTGTGAGAATTATTTGAACAATTCGATTTAAAAAGTGAATGGCAAATGGTTTCAAAAGAAATAACTTAACGATAATTGTCTCCGGTGGCTTATCATTATATTAATTTAATATTCAATAAAATATAGTATGTACACTTTCTGAGTCCAACTGAAACGCCAGATTTAAAAAAAATGAAGCCTCAAAATGGCTTAGTGCTTTTAAAAATTATAAAAATGATCGAACTTTAAAATAATAGGTCCTACATTTTCTAAACTCAAAAAGATGTATACCACATTTTTGTGGCTTGAAAAATAATATCTTTCAAATTTTGAATATATCAAAAATAAAAGTGATCAGACTTTTTAACTGTAAACTAAAAAAAAGTATCCAAATTTGTTGACCTTTTATTAAACTAATAATTATTCATTTATATTTAATAATTTCATAAATAATAAATAGTTAAATACCAAATACTTATTAATTTCTTTGAAACTCTTAAATAAATGTAAAAATAATTTACAATTTTAAAGATTTCAACAAAGTTTGCGAATTTTGCAGAAGATGGCCCTGCAACGGTACAGTGCAATACACTCAACTCCCGATATAAGACCGAATTCGGACATAACGTACCTTGACCTTGATCCTAAATGTGGGGAATCGAAACGTAAACAGGCAGGGCGGCCTGAATCATTTCTGTTGTAATGAGACACATGACGCAACCTGATGCAACTAACGCGCTGAGAGTGCAGCCCTTGAGCTGTTTATCAGGCTTGACTGAGTACATCCTCTCTTTGGGTCCCGCGGCTTCCCACACATCACAAAACTGCGGAGGCCATCAGTTCTAGCAAATAGCGTAAACCGGGGGATCTTATATCGGGAGTTGAGTGTAATACATTAGACGTGATAAGTTTGGACCGCGCTTTCATATTTCCCTCTTCACCCCCCCCCCCCTCCTCCTCCCTATTCCCCTCCTCACCACTCTTTTAAAGAATTCATCTTTTTCCCCTGTTTTCAAGAATCTTCTTCACATTTTTTCGCTTAAATGTGAACTAAATTTATATAACCACATAAAAAAAACCACAAATGTATGGTCTAGACTTTTTTTCTTTTTTTCTTAAATTTCACTTCTTACTAACATATTTTTGATTCGAAATTCATCTTGCTTGGTTAAAAAATTGTACTATTTGGATGGAAATTAAATTATATGTATTTTGTTAAAAAATTAACTTTTGAATCAAAAATGCAACTACTTGCAAACTACTTACTTGAAATTTTAACTACTTTGTTGAGAATTCATTTTTTGTTTGTTAAAAATTTAACTCTTTTAAACAAAAATTCAATTGCTTTGATGAAAAATCTTGGGTTGAAAATTCATTTTTAAAGATACATCATTCTGCATGAAAATTCGTTTCGTCTGCTAAAATTTGACTATTTTCTTTAAAATTCGATTTTTTTGTCTAAAATTAATTTTTTCTATTGAAAATTAAACTACACATTACATTTTTTTAAATGATAGTTTTAATTGAAAATTCATAACTTTTATACTTAAAAATTTAATTATTTGGTCAGAAGTGTTTGGATTTTGTTGAAAATTGATCTTTTTTAGTTAAGATTTGAACTATTTGGTTGAAATTCATGTAAATTAATAGTTTTTGTTAAGAATTCATCTGATTTGTTTAAGTTTAAGGATTCCACAATTTGGTCGAATATAATTCATATTTTTGGCTGAATTTAACTCTTCTTTATTTTAAATTAAACTTTTTTTCAACCAAATATATTTGGTTGAAAATAACTTCTATGTTGAAAATTCATATTTTCATGTTAAAACTTCGCCATTTTGGTTGAAAATTAAAATATTTTGTGGAATGTTAACCTTTTTGTTTGAAAAATGATATTTCCGCTTCCGGCTTCAAAATTCAACATTTTCGCTGAAAAATATTTTTGGTTGAAAATGCAACTGCCAAAACTATTACAAATTTCTTAAAAATTTACTTTTTTAAAAATTAAGGTCTTTGATTAAAAATTGTACTATTTTGTTGGAAATTTACTGATTTTTTTTGTTAAAAATTTATTTTTCATCTGCAAATTGAACTATTCCATTTTTGTTGATAATTTATTATTGAAAAGTTAAATGTTCAACTATTTGGTAGAAAATTCATGTTTTTTTTATCGAAGACTTATCATTTGGAAACTAAGTAGATTCAAGTATTTGCTTGAAAATTTGTATTTTTTCGTTGAATTTAACAGGTTAAAACTTACTTTGTTTTGTTGTAAAGTAATTTTTTAAAGTGAAACATAAGCTATTCAATTTATGGTTGATAACTAACTTTCTTAACTGAAAATTCAACTATTTGTTTGAAAATTCTTCCTTTGGTAGAAAATTAATTTTTGTAGGTTAAAGCTTCAGCTATTTGATGAAAAAATGAACTATTATGTTCAAAGTTTAATTATTAAAAATTAATTTGTTTGTTGAAAATTCGGCGGTCTTCGAAATAATTATTATTTTTGGCTCGAAAATTTAACTAATTGGTGAAAACTTAACGTATTTTGTTGGAAATTTGTCTCTTTCTTTTGAAAGTCCGACTATTTGGTTGTTAATGCAACCGTTTGGTGAAAAAAAATTTTGTTTAAAATCTGTCTTTTTATTTTGAAAATTCAGCTCTTTCGTTAGAAAATCTTTCTTGTTTGAAAACCCAACAAATATGGTATATACATTAATTTGATCTAAAAGAATGTATTCCCCTATTTTCGTTTTAAAAAATCCCCTATTTCATCTGTTTTGAGTGTTCAGTCAACGGGTACGTCACTGGAGGGGGGGGGGGCAATCATATGTGTTCATTTGAAGATAATTAATGAAATTCAATATTAAAAAATGAAGATCTTCACCTCCTCTAAGAATCTGGGAGGTCTGGATTTGAAACTGAATCCCAAATTGAAATTCAAGCGACAGACATGCCAGATGGCCCAGGTCAGATATACTGGGACCCACGAAAATTCCTTGAGAAAAATACCTTTTCTACTATTCTGCTTTCCTGATTTTAGAAAGCGAGATAATTGGCTTCTTTCAACAATTTTAACAAAGCCTGACTGACTGACTATTCATAGCACGTGTTCAAGATCCTCCGATTCCATAAATTATTCTATTCCACCATAACTGACAACTGACTAATAGCAGCGGTTAACATCAAGGTCTTGTGCCTGCTAAAACCCTGGAGAAAAAATAAGAAACTTTCATTTATCTCCTAGTTCCCTGATTTTCAACTAGGAGATAATTGGATTTTTAGTTTTTTTTCTAACTTGGGATCGTCATAAATTCCAACTGACAGGGGCTCGAATTTCATTCCTATTTCTGTACCTACAATACACATTCTTATGCCTGAACCAAAGCGTAGAATATTTATTCTACTCAAAGTCAAAGCTCCCGAATTTTATTCTATTTCTCTACTTTTACTGTACCAGATTTTTTGTAATATTAAAATATGACCTATGAAAATAATGAAGTATAAAATTCATATTAAAAGTTAAATTATTTTTACCATTCAATTAGGTATAGCTTTCAGCAATATAAAAATAAGGAAAACTTAACTTTAAAGACGTTCTGTTATCCTGAGAAAACTGCCTTCGGCAAGGTTCAAATTTCTATTTGTCTTTTACTCACAGTATCGGGTAGGTAAAGCATTTTATTTATTTTTTTTATATATATAAAACGATTTATTCAGGGGTCCTGATAAACTTGATAAAAATGTCCTTAAAATGATAGTATAAAATACCATCGACAATTTTTAAGCATTCTTGAAGGACAACCAAACCCCTGTTCGTTGAATATTTCTGATTTGATTATTCCACACAGAGTTATTGATATTTTGGGATTAGGTAATGGTTTTAGTAGCAAATTTGGAGAAAAAAAATGTTCATTAAATCATTAAAGACATTGAATCCAATATTAGTAAAATATCTGATAATAATGTTGATGAACTTAGATCATAATTTATGTGTTTATCTAATGACTTTTTAAACAACTTATCTTTAATTATGAGGATAGTTTTCAATTGATTCCAGATAGTCCCACCAAAATACGTCAAAAGGGGACTTTTAACATTTTAGATTTAGTAAGAACTAAAAAATTTTTAGTTTATAATCCTGAAAAATGTGATCTTTGATACCACGTGTATACTAATCTTTCCTTAGCATACGACCTTGTTAAAGTCCACAAAACTGACTACCCTTTACGCCCAGTTATTTCAATAATAGGTTCTCCAACTATAAAATTGGAAGAGTTATTGAGTAATATTATTAAAAAATCAATTAAAATCTCGAAAACCTCAATAAAAATGGTTATGTTTTTTTAAAGTCATTGATAATGTTATTATCAAGATATATCATTTTTGTTTCTTTTAGTGCAAAACACTATATTTCCAACCATCCCTTGCGAAAGAGTTAAAACTGTCATAAAAAACCTTGGAATTTGATTTAAATTAATACGAAAATTCATTCAAAATTAATACAAATTCATTCATTCACATTTTCTTGATGCTATTAAATATGTTCTTCATTCGGTATATTTCAAATTTAATAATAATTTCTACAAACAAAAGTTTGGAACTCCCGTGGTATTTGTGCGGGGGATCCTTTGTTATTTTTTAAAGCCCTAAATTGTGGCCGCCATATTGGATCTTCTAGGGTTTAAACATAAAACTGACACCGGCAATAGAAAGGGCACCCTCGAAAACCCCTGAGATAATATTTTGAAGAAAAAATATCGTTTCGTCAGCAATAGAGCATGCTAACCAACCTGACGCTGAAATAAAAAATGTCAAATTACAATATTTTGGTGAAAAATAAAAATATCCTAATAAATCCAAGTAGGTTTGAAAGGGGAAGATTAGTACTTTCAAATTCCATATTAGCTTTTGTGGTAGACATTTTTCTTGTTCGGTTACATAACCTCAAAAACAGCTAAAAACGCGTTTTTTGCACTTTTAGGTTAGGATATCTTGAAAACCTGACGTACAGGAGCAATTTTGAGCTCGGATTCGGATTCAGAGCATCAAAATCCTTCGGAAATGTTATGTCTGGTCTCTGACTTTAAAATTTGTCGGCCTGTGTTATCAAATCCAGTATTCCATAAAAAAAATCTTTTTCTTAACCATTATACTTATGATTTTATTGACAAACATGTGCATAACAGAATAAATTAAATAAAAACATAAACAATATTCAAAATATAATAAATAGAGTAGATTGTAATACATTTAACAATTTTGTTCTTCCATATTTTGGGAAAATCTCAAAGATCTTCAAATCAATGTTGTGTAAATTAGGTTCACATAGATAGATAGATATGAAATCTAGATAAAAAAATGTATAATTTACTAGGTTGATTTCGAAGATTGGAATGCAAAATTTAACTAGAGTAAATTCTGAGAAAATAAAAAAAATCTTCTACCTCTAATAAACGCGGATTTATAAAACTCTTTAAAGTACTCCGATTTCTTTTTTTAAAGAGGTTAAAAATCCTAATTCTGCCGCTTGTATCTTTCTAATTTGAAACCTGTTAATTTTACGAAATAATGCCTTTTTCTCATTTTACATTAAATCACATTTATTTTTTAACTATTACTTAAATAATACTTTTCACATTAATAAATGTGTGCATATACTATGTATTTTCTTTGTGAAAATTACTTTCAGAAATGAGAATTTCTGTTTTTGAAATTGAAGGGAGAGAAAATTATGAATGAACTTTTTTTACATTCTTTACTCATTATTTATAAAAAATGTTATTAAAGCGATTATTATTATCTCACAGAGGATAGAATTACTTTTAATTGTTGAGAATAAGAGGTTATATAAACAAATGTATTATTTATATTTAGTTATGCAATGAGTAAAAGGAACTGATTAAATAAATAACTAATTGATTTAATTATTGTCTGATAAATTATTGTACTATTAATCATTGTAAAATGAACTCCTTTCTGCACAAGAGCGCGAAGATACAGTGAAAAACCGCACATTATACTCACAAAATATAGGATGAAAAAGTACCAAATTCCTGCACATTAAACAATTTTTATTTAATAAAAAAATTGTTATCTAAAAAAATTGATAAATCTCAGTTTAATAATATATCATTTCCCATAGGTAACCTGGGCAAAAATTATTATTTTTTTAATATATAAAAAGCAATTTTGAATAAATTGTAAATTATTTTATAATATAGTTTAAACCTGTTTCGGTTGTTTAAAAAAAATCATTTTCACCCCAGGATGTTTGAAAAATGGAGTTTTGTTTGATCTCATTAATTTGATAAATAATCATTGCTAGCAATTTTTTAGATCTACAAATAACTCTTATTTGTTCAAATATAACTTCCCAATTGCTTATGCATAAATTATAATGATTAAAATCCAATAAATGATCTTATTAGGGGGAAAAAATCTGGGAAAATATAGGGGTCTCACTATGTCTTTACTAAAATTCCTGACTATCTTATTAGTTACTTTTTGTAATTATTTAAAAAATACATATATTTAAAAATTTAATTCTAGTAAACAGTTCCCTAAGCAATTCCGTGAATTGTGATATTTGCTTGACTTTTTTTGGTCCTTTTCGATTCTTGAAGTGATAACGATTTAAAAAGGATTTTTTATAAACATTTTTTTGCAACTGTTTTTTAAGATCTCAATTTCCTACAACTAAATCCCAAGACTTTTTGCGTCAGGAATAGATGGTGTAGATTTGTATAATTTTAGATTGTTTAAACAATTCAAATCTAATTTTTAATTTTTTTTTACAATATAAAGTTGTTTGGACCATAAGATTAGAAAAACGATTGCAAAGTACCCTATATAATTATAAAGTATATAAAGTAGGAATTATTAAAGCAAGAATTAACAAAACCAAAATAATAAAAAAATATAATAAAAAATTAATATTAAAATTGTCATTTTTTACATGATCTGTAAAGTATTCAAAATAAATTAAACATTTTCAATATATTATTCTTGCGAAAATTCTACTTAAAAAAAAACATTTAGTTAATATTTCTGATTTAGTATATTGAATCGCCAAGTACTTTCAAGATATATACATTAGGCTTAAGGGACAAAAATAAAAAATTTATTGTACAAGTTTAAACTAAAACGCCTGAATTTGAAGGAATATGATAAAAATAAAATATAAATTATTTCGCAGGCACTGTTCTAAATTGGAAATCCAAACACTTTTCTGAAAATTCAATCATTTTTCTCGAAAATTATTAATTTTTATTTTTATTTAAAATTGTATGTCCTTCTATATTAAAAGTTCAATATATATAAGTATTTTAATTTTCTATTAAGATCATTGAAAAACCTTCACGTAAAGTAATTGACATTGTTCCCAAATAATAAATTTTACTCGGAAAAGCTTATCTACTTAATTGTCCTGTTATCCTGGGAAAAAGAGCCTTGAGAGTGGTCTCAATTTTCCATGGGGTGGAGAATTTTCTATGGACCTATGGGGCGTCTCCAATTCTATTGAGAGTTCCATTGAGAACCCTGCACAAATGGAAAAAATTTCAACTTCCAAATTGTCCTGCTATCCTCAGAAAAATAGCCTTGGATGAAGATTCAATTTTCCATGGGGTGCAGAATGTTCCATAAGTGTATGGGGTGGAAACGAATTTTGTGAACTCGAAATGCTGACAAATTTGTCTGACTTCTAAATTGTCCTGTGATCCTAGGAAAATTGCCTTGGACAAGGGTTCGATTTCCCGTAGAATATTTCTGTCTATGGGGTACCGACTCTTTTCTATAGATATAATATGTATGTACTTTAAATTAAAATTCAGATACCGGGTCCTAGAGGTCCTTAAAAAAATTGGTTCACCTCTAAATATTCCTGCGATCCTAGGAAAAGATCCTTGAGTAAGGGTTTGATTTGCCATAAGGGAAGTTCTATGGGGTGTTTGAAACATGAGTTGGGAAAGACTCCTGCGATATTCTGGTGCCCTTTTACTAATGTATACAAAGTGCATTAGCACCAACCACAACCATGCCATGGGTTCTCGAATTTCCATTGTGAAGGCCAATAATCCCATTTCCTCTACCTTTGAAAGAAAATCGGTGAATGGATCCTTCAGACTTTACAGTTTACTGAGAATTCATTCTTAAACTTCTGCAGCTTTATCTTCTTACCTGCAGGTTTTAGTTGACTTTTATTTTTAAACCAAAAATTCTTATTTAAAAAAAAAAACAATAAATTTATTTAGTAGGAAAGAATCCCTATATGTATATGGCAGGGGTCTCCACAATCGACAGTTGCAGCTTGACCCAGGATCACTCGACCTTTTTGAAGATCTACCAATTTT
>JAWWLR010000128.1:3596715-3607594 GCA_035041075.1 Acraspis erinacei
AATTTTGTGCTGCGTTGCTTTTCAGGGGGGGGGGGTCCATGACGGACGACTGGGGGGTCAGCCCTAAAATGGATAACGTAATTTATGAACATAATGACAAAATAAGAATAATATTATAAAAAGTAATTTAAACAGTCGAAAAAGGTTTTAATTATCGTTATTTAAACAAACAATTATATACAAAATTGATCTTTGACATATATTTGATGGGGCCCAAGAGTCAGAGTTACGCCACTGTATTGGTAGCACCTTGTCCCAGGTAGTAAAAGTGAAGAATCCGGGTCGAATGACCAAATCAAACTGGTAGCAGGTGATGTTTGCCTTGAAAAGGCGGTTGAGTCCCACCTGACTTGGGACCCAAAGCCCGAAGCATGGACGAAGGACCCAAAAAGGATGAAGACTTGCTTTATCTTATAGTCCCCTAATAGCAACTCGTTGAAAATTAACCCTTTTGAGGCCCAAAGTGCAACGGTCACTCATTTCCTTTTCTCGGGGTCTCCGGTCAGTTCATTTCACTTCCTACCAGATTCTAGTCGCCTGATTGAAAGTCTTCGATTAATTCGTATTTACAATGTTCTTCACGCCTGACGGCATGTTCTTAACGGGTCATTAACGAAAGTCAATCGATGCTTAATAGGTCTTTCTTGGGTGGTCCAATGCCCCTTAAGTACCTTCAGCAGTAAAAACTGTTAATTCGTATTATAAGTCTTAAACAGACGATAGTATACTTTCTCAGTCGACATGGGTTCCTGGTCAAACGAGGATCTGAAATTTCCGTTAAAGAATCGAAACGCCATTCAAATTGGTAAGTGTTTGACCTCTTTCTGAGGTAAAGGCGAGGCAAATCAAATTTTAGATTTTAAGTGTCGAGTAATTGTAAGTACGAAATAGAGGGGATATGTTACAGTATTGTCTCATATTTAAAGTTATTATTTACGAAAAGAATTTCATTTTCTGGAATTTGAAACAAGTGAAATATATGAAAATTTGCAAATTTTTAAAATGAAATTTGCGGAATGAATAAATCTTTTTTTTCAACGGAGCAGTTAATTCGCTCTCTTTTAAGATTCGTCGAGCAAGTACACAATTTTTTGTTGATACCAAATTGTTGACGAGTTTTTGAAAAATCAGTTCCTACTCCCACGTTTCCAAGTTACGCTCCCAAGTTACAAATGACCGATTGGCGATCGCCGTATCACCAAATAAAGTATTTTAGTTTCCTTCGGTTTTTCGCTAAAATAATTAATATTTTGTTTTGAAATTTTGAGAGGTGATAAAGTATATAGAAAGAGACAAAAATTAATCGTTTTTTATTTTGAATATTTAAATAAATTAAGTAAAATATCTCTATTTGTAAAATAGAAAATAATACTTTTCATATCGAAATGAAATCTACTTTTTTATGAATGATTTGTATGTACTAAAATCCTCACACCAAAAAGCAAAAAGAAAAAAATGAAATTATATATGCAATATCATTTAATATAATGCAATCCCATGCAATCTTTTTTATCAATAATAACTTGCAATCCCAGCTTACAAAAAAATATTATAAAGAAAATGAGTATAGGTCTACAATTATTTTGCTATAATCAGCTTCTTACCATTTTTTGGCAATTCTAAAAATCAGTATACAGAGAAAAATTATAAGCAAAATTTGTGTAGAAATAAAGAATGTTAAAATATTGAAATAATGTTATGCAAAAAAATGGGAAAGTATATATACGCAAACGAATAATTCACTTATTTGTTTAACGTAATATTTCGACAAATTTGAGGGAATTTCAAGGATTTTAAAGAATTTCTATAGATTTTAAGCGATTTTTGACAGATTCCTTAACAATTCCACAAAATTTTGAAGGTTTCCAAACAAACCTGGGGATTTTTTAAAGGAATTTTGAACGATTTTAAGATATTTTAAAAATTTCAAGGGATTTCAAAGAATTTTCTAGGATTTCCAAGGATTTCAAGGCAATTTCAAGATTTTTTTTTGTTAGAGAAACTATTTAATGAATAAGTTTAAATATATTCTAGATCAATCTAAAAATTCTATAATCCCTTCCTCACATTACTACCTTACCCACCGAGTGAGTTATGTCTATCCCCGAGAGGGAAATAGCTTAATGGTATAATAATAATTAATAACTTGAGCTTATTGTTATTACGACAGCGACCGAAAAATCTAAATATATATAAAATTCCAGATAAATAATATTTCTAAATAATAAAATGCCCAAATTGGAAAATTCCAGAATAATGAGATTCCCTATAATTATTATAAGAATTCCAGACAATTTATAATATTATCGGATTTTAAAATTCCCGAATCATAAAATTCCCTACAGAAAATTGTGGAATAATTATCAAATATCCGAACTATAGAAAATTCTCCAATTATAATATTCTCGAATTCAAACAATTAAAAAAAATATTTTTTGAATCAATTTGAGTTACTTGTTAAAAATACACCAAACAAATATTTTTATTCAAAAAAAATAATTTGCCTTAAGGTTTCTAAAATTATTATTTGAGATTAAACTAATAACAACTGAAACCAATTTTCGTCTAGAAATATATTTTTCTCGACTATTGTTATAAAAATAATATTTAATTATTGTATTTTCTTATAAACTGTAATCGGGAATTTTATTATTGGGAAATTGTTTAATTCTGTAGTATTATAAACTGTCGGAAAATTGTATTTTTCAACCTTTTTTCTACTCGGTAATGTTATAAACTTTCGGGAATTTTATTATTCGGAAATGTTCGAATTCGTTAATATTATAATCTGTAGGGAAATTTTATTACTTGGGATTTTTCCAATTCGGTAATTTTATAAACTGTTCGGGAATCTTTCAATTCGGTATTATTATAAACTGTTGGAATTTTATTTGTCGCGATTTTTCAGTCACCCCGTTATTACTTTTTATCTCGCTTTTTATTAATCTACTAAAAATTTTAAACTAATTAATTGCTTTCATTTTCAGAAGGTCTTGAAAAGAATCTAATTTGTATTAAAATGTAAAACTTTCAGTTTAAAAATCTTAAAACTTTCTTCAACTTTGAGGTTGGATCCACCGGGGCCTCTGATTTCGTAAGATTTCGGATAGTTCCTTCACTCTTCTGCTTTCCGGATAGGAAATCTTTAACTAATTTGTATTTACAATGATTTTTCACGCCTTCAAATGAATTAGGGCTGAAGTAATAAGCGGTTCTCATGTAAAATTTAATAAAATCGTTTTTCTCTCTAGATGACAAATTGAACCAGTCCATTTAACGCGGGTACAACAGCCAACAATCTCATTCCTTAGCCAGCAAAGGCTTCCTCCAATCTCTTGCTTCTCTGCTCCACCAGGGAGTAGAAAAGTCAGTTGAAAAATATTTGACCTCTCTTTTATTGTACAATTTAAAATCACCTGTAATTTTTCTGTCAATATTTATCAAAAATCCCCTATTCTAAATTATTTAAAGAGAAAATTAAAAAACAATTTTTTACTTTAATTAGTTTAACACAATAATTTAACGATGCTAAAAAATATACTGGTTCTACGTAAAATTCTAAAATACCTCATAAAAAATGTTCTGGCTTTGATATATATTTTTTTCGATTGGGTACAGTCCAGTGAATGCCTACGATTTTCTGTTTTTTTTTTTAATTTTATAAGCCCACTGATTATTAAAAACATTGATGTCTAAAAGATGCAAAAAAATTCTTTATGTAAAATGGTTTAATACGAGAATCAGCTTACATCTGAAATATTTCTTTTAAATAAACATATATCTGAACCCTCCTTTGCAACATTTTCCAAAAATTTGGCAGATTCCTCTTACCGACATTTGCAGACATTCCTTATTTTAATGGTTCGTGTCCCTGCTAAATGATAAAACTTTCAGAAGTAAGTGAAATCTTCTCACCTGATATTGACCTTTCTCCTTATTTACCTTTATTTATAACAAATAAAAATGTGCAATTAAAAAAAGGTTGAAACTACAAATGTTTAGTGTGAAACGCCTAGATTTATTAAATCGATCTACATTCAAGTTATACTCACTTGATATTTGTGACTAAGTCGTTTATAATTTATTCACGAATTTTGAGCGAGCCTCCGAAAATTTCAGTTGCTCTAACAAGTGAATTCTTGGTTCCTGATGGTTCCCTGTGCCTGGTGTTTACGAAAGTCATTTCTTTCGACCCAGGGTGGCTCTGGAGTTGTAAACCGTGACGAAGGGGAGTTAAGGATCCACCGCACATATAGCCAGAAGGCTCAAGAAACTTGATTCAATTCGGATGATGCACGGAGGTTGAGAAAGTTTGGTAGCGACTAGCGAGCCAGGCAGCTGAGTAACTTCCTCTTCGAGTATAATCCCCTATTCCTGGGGACCAGTAAAGTAGTGAGACTGGTTAACCCTTTCGATGCCCCAGCCGATAAGCCTCAGCAAATACAAGTGGTACAAACTACAAACCGGTTTCTAGTTTCTGGCTGACTGGCTGATAGTGTAGTGGCCAAGAGGGATAATCAGGTCTGGTCCGCCATGTGGTCCGCTCCTCGGTCTTCTCTTTGCTCCTTGTCCTTCTTGTTCTTCCCATCTTTTCTCGGTCACCTCCTCACTTTTAGGGATCTTGAGCAATCCGGTCCCTGCAGTGCACGCTCGAGTGCACGCGCGCAAAGCAATAAAGTAATAAACGGATATAAACAATTTCAAAATCTATTATTAAACAAAATTTTGGATATCACTAGTTTCTCACATTTTTTGAACAATAATTAATAATTATTATATTTTTACGGTAAGCGATTGAACAGGTTTTTGAGGCCTATATGGCTTTTTGGGAGCTTAAAAAATGCTAAATGCTGAATGTTTTACATAATTTATTTTAGATTTCTTTTGATTAAAAAAAAAACTTTAATCAGTTTGATATTATTCGAAGGTTTGATAAGTAATAAAAAGATCCTTTTACAATAACGGTAACTTTTAATAACTTTAATAACTTTTAATAACGGTAACTTTTAAATTTCATCGAACTAAACAATTCCTTCTAAAACATTTTTAAATTAGTTTAAAATATTGTTAAATATGATAATGCTTATTAAAGTATTACAAAAATGTATTTTAAGGATATAAAAGTCGTACCTTGAAAAAGACTTAAATTTAGCTCGAAACATGATGAGAATCAAAATTTTGTCATACAAGATTTTTTTTTAATCTGAAAAAAACCGGAATAGGCCTTAATAAAGTCTATTAAATAATAAATAATTTCGAATTGAGAGCACTCCAAATCTAAATTAAACAATTTTATGTGAAATAAAATTTGGAAAAAGTCAATGCTTTTCCTGATGAATAATTTGAAACTGTTTTGTTAAACTCATCTTTTTTAGTCAAAAAATAAACTATTCGGTTGAAAAGTCGAACTGCTATGTTAAAAATCAAATTTTCCATAAAAAATTGATCGTTACTTAAGAAAAGAATGATTCCATTTTTACAAAATTAATCTTCTTGGTTCAAAAATCTTAAATTTTGAACTCTTCCGTTGAAAATCATTTTTTAGTATGAACCATTTTTGCTGAAAACTCATCTCTTTGGTTAAAAATCAAACTTTTCAGTTGAAAATTAGTCTCTTTTGTAGGAAATTAATCATATTGGTTGAAGATTCTCTTCTCTTAAAAATGAAACTGTTTGGTTGCAAATTCGTCTTTTCTGGTTTAATTCAACTTTTTACCTCTTTAGTTGAAACATCAACATTATGTTTCGCTGGAAATTCTTTTTTTTTAATCGACTAGTTAGTTGGTTTAAAGTTCCAATACTTTAAAAAAAATTAATTTTTGTTTTAGCTGAAAATTCATATTTTTGTTCAAAATTGAACGATTTGTTTGAAAATTTGCCTATTTAGTAGAAATTAATCTCTTATGTTAACGAATAATATTTTTGGGTAAAAAATTCTTTGTAGGTATAACTCGCTTCATTACTTAAAAAGTCAACATCTTTTTCAAAAATTGATCTTTTTTGGTAGAATATTAATCTTCTTGGCGGAAAATTTATATTTTCCATACAAAAATTTAACTATTTGGTTACAAATTCATATTTTTTATTGAAAATTCAACCACTTCATTAAAAATTAATCCACTTATTTAAAAATGATTTTTTTGAATTCAACTCTTCAGTTAAAAATTTAATTTTTTTGTTAAAAATTCGTTTTTTTTTTTGTTGAAAACTATCTTTTTATTTTAATATTTTACGATTCCATTTTTGGTTGAGAATATATTCTTTATAAGCTTAAAATTAAACTTTTTACTAAACAATACTTCATGTATTTTGTTGAAAATTTCTTACTTTTGATCTCTGCTAATAATTGATTTTTTAAACTGAAAATTTAAGGATTCACTTTTTGGTAGAAAAAATATCTTTTTTTAATGGAATATTCAACTGCTTAAAATTAATCTTTCCTTATTTCCTATATGCATTCAATTGTTAGAGGATTTAACAATTTTGGTTAAAAATTCGTTTTATATCCACGTTTAATTCAGCTGTTTAAAAATTTGTATTTTTCTAGAAAATTCATCGTTTATATGATGAAAAAATCATCTTTATTGGTTAAAAAGTGAAATTTTTGTAGAAAATCCAGCTTTTCTGTTTCAAAATTAAAAGTATATATTTATTTACTTGAAAGTTCAACTATCTTCGGTTGAATTTGAATTAATTTTGTTTGAAAATTCGAGGAAAAGCTATTTAAGGTTTGGTTTTACAAGGCCAAACGCATAAATTTTCCGAATATATTATAGAACTTCGGAAAGAACATCGTCTTTTGTCGAAAATTTAATTACTTATTAATTAAAAATTGGTAAAAATGGAATAAATAAAACAACCTCAAAAATTATTTTTTGTTGTATGAACAAATAATTTTGCATCAAATTGGTTTTATAAAAAAAAAATTATTTTCTGACCAAGAATTAATTAGTTTATGAGAAATGCAAATTCAGAATTAAATTTAAAGTTATATGTATTTCGGGTAAAAACAGTTCATTTTTTTAAATAAAAATTAAATAATGGTTTGGAAAATTAAACTCTGCTGCGTAAGAAAAATATTTAAACATTGACCAGTCGCCGTTTAAAATTATTACATGATGACTTTGACAAGCTCTTCACCTGGGGTGATTACTAGAAAGATTGATGAGTGACCTGGGTTGGAGCAGTATTATTTAAATAAGAACACAAGAATTCCAGATTAATCTAAAAATCTACCCCCCCCCCTCTCTGTGTACCGCCTCTTGCACTTTCCTTTTTACTTTTCTCATACGAACTCTTTGATCCCCGACAAAGTATTGGTAGAAAAATGTTGTAAAAATATTAATTGAGATTACAATATTTTATTGTAATTTATTATTTCTTTATTTTAATTATAAATTATTGGTAGCGGTGGCGATATAGAGTAGCCCTTCAATTTTAATTCTGAGCATTAGTAATTAAAATTTACATTCTTCCTGGATGTGAAAATCAAAAGAGGAAATGATTTTTTATTAATTTCTATTCAAATTATTATCAGTTGTCTCCTACTGAAGAGTAATTTTCATTGATGTCTTTCGCGTTTAAACCCACCCTCGTAAAGAAATTTGGAAGACTGGAGAAGATATTATTCATTCCTAGGAATAAGAACCCTCTGGGAGTGGAAATGATGAGGATTTAAAATCATTTCAGACCGACCACAATAAGTCCCTTCAAGGTACGAAACTATCGGCTGTGTTTAGGGTTTCAACTCCTTACCTGTGTTGCACATAAATGGTCTGTCCAAAATTTTGAGCCCTATTTCAACTCACTCCTGGATTCGTACCTGGTCCCTTTACAGAGAATTTTGAGCTACGTTCCTTTTCTGGAGGTAGTGGGGGAGGGTGGATAAAATTAGTGACGTCGTTTATGGTCGCTCTCATTTCTAATTTAAAGCGTTTAAAATTGAATAAGTTTGAATTGAAAGTGTTTAAAATTCCAAAATTGTTATCAGAAACTCTCAAAATTAAAAATTTCAAACAAACAGTTTGAAAATTGGAAATTTTTATTATTAGAAAAGGGTTTTCTGTACATTACAGAATGTTCCAAATTAAATCATTTCAAATTAAAATTTTATTATTATTTAATATTAAAATTGATTAGAAATTTGGTATAAGATTAAGCAATATATTTCTTGATATTTTCGCTGTCCAGAACAGAACAATTTTCCATTATGAACCTTTAAAATTAAAATATTCTTTTTAAAAACGTTCAGAATGAAGTAAATTTAAATGGAAAATATTTAAAATAAAAAAAACTTCTATACATACCAATTGCCGATTAAACTTTTCAAAAATAAATGTAAGTTCAGAATTCTAAAGTTTTATCGATTTAAAATTAAAGAAGTGATTCAATTACTGAAGTGTCAATTTCAAGCAGTTCAATTTTAAAATATTTTTAACTTTTATTTTAAACAGCACAATATTTAACTTTTTCATTGGCAATTAACCAAATAGTTTTCATTTTAAAATTATTCATTTTTTTAAAATCTTTACCTAAAAGGTAGACAAAAAAGAATACAAAGCAATACTGTCTCTAATATAATTCCAATGTTTGAAATTGCAGATTTTTTAGTCTTTGAATTCGAAATTTTTGTTTTAAAGTTTAGTTTGAAACATTTCAAATTGAAACCAAACGAATTAAAATATTGTAGTCTCAAATTATTATATATTTTTTATTTCGATTCAGCAACGCGATTTATACTAGTTTCGTTAGACAATTTCAATTTCTCAGAAATTAACTGATCGTTCGGGTGAAATGTTGATAAAATTGATCAAATTTTGAATAATTCACACTTTAAACAATTCAGAAGACCTTGTACTAATTACTCCTTTCTTTTGTTTCAGGTAAGCAATCACAGTCATTTCACTAGCACCTGAGTGAGTAGAATAGTTGACTAGATGCATAATTCTTTTCAAAATCACGCACGGATAAAAAATATTTTAATTTTACATAATAATTCTATGCATACCTTTACAAATTTCTTGAGTATATTTTCTTTTTTCCTTTTTTTAAGATACTTTTTTTAAGCCTTCTTAATTGTGCAATTTTGTTGGACAATTTGACTTTTAATTTTATGTTTAAAAAAAGTACGTACTTTTCAAAATTTAATTATTTTAAATCTGAAAAAAAACAAATTATAATAATAATAATTCAACTACTGTTGGTATTCAATATAAATATATAATTTAGGCCTCCTAAGAAAGTATAGTCCCCATCCAGTCCCACATTCCGCATTTACAATAGTTACACTACTGAATTTCGGAGGGTATTTTCCCCCATAAGAGTTCTGGTATCCTGTGACTGATGTTTACAGAAAAGAAGTTTTTTGAAAGGGGAGTCAAGTGGCTCACTAATCCTGTGTTGATCTTGGGACTGTGGGGCTCTGGTGCTCAAGTGATGTGATAACTATAACCATGTGAGCTATTATATCAGTTTCTCCGAGTTTTTCTTCACTATAATGAATATTTTACGCTTTCCTTTTTGAGGAAATGGTAAATAATATTATATATCGCATGAAAATTCCTTCGAATCCACAAAAAATAAATCCATTTTTGTTGTGGTTTGGAAAAGATAATATTTAGAGGTGGCACAAGCCACAAATTGTTTAACAAGTATTTCCCATAAGAAAAAAAAATAGTCTAGGCGCTATGGCTACGATTTAAAAAAAAGAGGTCCTCTAAAAAAAACAGTCGTAATTCTATAGATTTCGACGTGCTGATTTCGAAAAGGATATTGATTTTTTCGAAAAAGCTTCGAGTTATGAATTTTTAAAAAAATTGGAAAACTCCCGGAAATTCGAAAAGTGCGAAAACGATGCAGCTCCGAAAGTAAAGTTCGTACAAATAATCACCATGAGACATTTTTATCCATTAACGTATGGTTTGCACAAATTCGTACTAAAACCATTAAATTGTTTGTTAATAAAAATGTTTACAATAACAAAATTACGAAAATAACTTTTTTCATAGGGTTTATATTTTTTATCGACATTCAACTTGACTTGGCTTAATTGTCGTCAAAATTGTATGCATTATAACATCATTAATATATAATAAATTTCTGTTCCTATATTGTATAAAAATATATAACAACAGCCAAGGTTAATAGTATTACATCAATCTTCTATAATCTATACTATAGAAATAAGTAGTTCTTTATGCTTGAACGCGGAAAAACAACACGAAATGTTATTATTCTGCTGGTCGTATTAACTGCAGATATAAGAAAATTATTCATTGTATAATTAAGATAATTTTTTATAATAATTCAAAATTTAATGTATCATATTGATCAGTCAAGTTAAATGTGGTTATAAAATAAAATCCCTGTGGAAAAAGTAATTTTCGTCATTTTGTTATTGTAAAAATTGTTATTAACAAACAATTTAATTTATTTAGTGCGAATTCGCATAAACAATACGTTGATGGACAAAAAATGAGTAATGGTGATTGTTCGTAAGAACTATAATTTCGGACTTTAATTTAAAGCAATTGTTTATAAAGAAATTGTTAATAACAAAATACAAGCTTTTATCGGAAAAATCTTTATAGTTTTTAAAATCATCACGTGGAAATACATAGATTACGACTGTTTTTTGTATGTGACCTCTTATTTTAAATGAAATGGCCAGCGTCAGGTCTAAAACACATTTTTGTAAATTTTATTCAGAATCGTCAATATTAGCTTAATCGAGTTGATACTCAATATTTCAGTTCGAATTAGCCATAAAGAATACGAATAAAATATTACTTTTTAAATGTCACCCCCGAATAAGTCTGTTTTATTGGGTCCAAAAAAAATCCCATATAAGTGAATAATGACTGGTTTTGTGACTTCTTTT
>JAWWLR010000128.1:3652252-3669204 GCA_035041075.1 Acraspis erinacei
TAGTTATAGTTATATTTACGAATTGAAAATTCGACTCCTTTATAGAAAGTTCGTCTTTTTGGCCTGCGAATTCGACAATTTGGTATCAAATTAAACTATTTGGCTGAAAATTACCTTTTCTATTAAAAATTTATATTTTTGTTGGACATTAAACCCTTTTCGTAACAAATTCGTTTATTTTGTGGTTAAAATTTAATTTCTTATTACAAAATTTAACTATTCCAGTTTTGTTTAAAAGTTTATTCTTTGTGAATTAAAATTCTTTTTTGTAGAAATTTACTCTCGTTTCGTCAAAAATTGGTATTTTTAGTAAGGGATGCAACTAGTTTGTTTAAGGTTCATCTTTTTCAATTGAACTGGCTAAAAATTCGTTTTTTTGCTTGAAAAGTAATTTTAAAAATGAAAATTTAACTATATATAAGTCATAAATTGCGATGCAAAAGTTGTGTTTGTTTACCCCCCCCCCCCCCCCAAGAAAAGAAATTAACGTAATCTTTTGTTAAAGACCGATTTTACGTTTAATTTATATAAAATTAAAATAATGTAGATAAAATTGAGTTTAATCAAAAAACACTTCAAATTCCTAAAACTTCAAGCCGAAATGATGAATTTTTAGCAACGTATTTAAATATTTGACCAAACATGATAAATTTAACAAAATAATTAAATTTTCCCAAGATCCTTGTATTTTTAATAAAATAGATGACTTTCATCAAAAAAGTTAATTTTCAATCAAGAAATATAAATTTTTAACAAGATAGATAAATTCGCAATAAAAAATTGAACTTTCAACAAACAAGATCAATTTGCAACCATAAATGGAATAGTTAAATTTTCAGATAAAATCTCGTATAAAAAATTAACTTTAAACAAACAAAAAAAAGAATTTTTAACCCAATCTTCAAATTTAGAACCAAAAAGATGAATTTTCGACCAAGAAGTTTCATTTTCGATCCAAAAAGATGAATTTCGAGTTTATTTAATACACAGGATCAAGTTTTAAGCAAACATGGAATAGTTCAATTATCTGATAAGAAAAAGATAATTTTCAAAAAATTAATGTTCAACAAAGTTGTTAAATTTTCAACCAAAAAAATGAATTTTTGACCAAGAAAATTAATATTCTACTATAAAATAGGAGTTTTTACCAAATTTATTTAATTTCAAAACCAAAAAGACGAATTATTTACAAACAAGTTGAATTTTTAAGCCAAAAGGATGATTTTTCAACCAAAAAGTTTAATTTTCTACAAAATTGTTGAATATTCCAAACAAAAAGATGAATTGTCGGCAAAAAAGTAGATTTTTTTAACATAAAAGTTCGTTAGAAGAAAGTAGTTGTATTTTCAATTATAAATATGAATGTTTCATAGAAAAAAAAGAAAAAAATTGGTTTTTCTTCAATTAATATTGGAATTACATTTATTGCGATGACTAACCAACGAAATTAAATAAAAAATCATTTATGTGATTATTAAAAACCATTTTTATAAACAAAACTAAAATTTATCATTTGTACATGTAAAAAGGACGGGTTTCCACTGAAATTATCCGACAATAAACTAGCAGTGATTTCAAAATTGGATATGGGACGGTAAAGAACAATTTTCGTAATTGCTAATAACCATTTTTATAACCATCTGTGAAAATCTGCGGTTGGTCGTAGAAAAAAGTTATTTTTTCTTCAAACTTTTTTGTGATAATCTTATTTGTGGTATTGAATCAAAGAAAAAATCGATATTTATAATAATAATGAGATTATTGTGAAAAACTTAAAGTAAATAAATTAAGATTCAGAACTCGAATCCTTCTTGGATTCGAATTTTTCCATTAGTTCATCGAGTGCTTTACCATATTCAATTTTGGAATCACTGTTAGTTTATTATCTGATAATTTCAGAGGAAAAACATTCTTTTCGGATGTAAAAATCATAGTGCAAGGAGGGGAGGGGGGTCGAGGCAATTTATTACTATTTATTACGGAAGGGGGAGAGGGTCCTTCACTCATGTACGTAATTCTTGGAAATCCGCAAAAACTTGCTCCTGAAGATTATCTTTTTAGTTATAAATTTGATCATTTGGTTGAAAATGTAATAATTTTCTTAAACAAGGATTGTTTTTAGTTGCAGACTCAACTGTGTTGTTAAAAATTTGTCTGTTTGGGTTAAAAATTCTGCTATTTTCGTTAAAAATTAAGATTAAAATTAAAATTTAACAAATCAATACAATTTAAGAATCTTGTTAAAAAGTCATACTTTTTGGTTAAAAATTCGACTATTTATCAGAAAATTGACTTATTTATTTACAATATTTATTTTGGGATTGGAAAGTGAACTGGAATCTTATTTGGATTAAAATTTTACTATTTTTTTTAAGTTTTTTTTTTTAATTCATTTGTTTTAGAAGAAATTTTACCTTTCTTGAATAAAAATACAACTTTTCGGTTGAAAATTCAACCTCTTTTTTGAAAGTTCGTATTTTTGATTTTAAAATTCACCTGCTTTAGCAGAAATTACATCTTTCTTGGATAAAAATGCAACAATTTGGTAGAACATTAAACAATTTTTAAAAGTAAAGAAAAAGTAAGTAATTTTTGAAAATTTGCTTAAAAATCAGACTTTTTGTTTAAATTTAATATTTTGGCGTTGAAAAGAGAACTGAAATCTTTTCTGAATGAAAATTCGCCTTTATTTGGGAAATTTTTTTTAATGAAAATTCAGCTATTTTCAGAGAAATTTTATCATTATGGGATAAAAATGCAAATGTTTGGTTGAAAATCAAACTATTTTTTTAAAAAGACATACTTTACTGCTTTGTTTAACAATCAGGTCATACTTTTTGTTTAAAACGCTTTGTCTTTTTGTATTGAAAATTCGTTTGTTTTTTTTCGTTGAAATTTGTTTTTTGTTAAAAAGTTCATATTTTGTTTTCGAACAGTGAACGGGAATCTTTTTTTGGATGAAAATTCAATTATATTTTTTAAAAAGTTTTAAATAAAAATTCATCTGTTTTAAGAGAAATTTCATCATTTTTGGATATAAATTGCAACTATTTAGTAGAAAATTCCAAAATTTGGTTAAAAAGTAATTTTTTTGTAAAAAATTTGCCTTTATGTATTGGAAATTCAATTCTTTTTGTAAAGACTTATTTCTTATTTAAAAATTCATATTTTGATCGTGTAAAATCAACTGAAGTATTTTTTACTCGAAATTTTAACTATTTTTACAGCATTTATCTTTTTGATTTAAAAATTGATCTGTTTCAGTAGCAATGTCATTTTTTATATAAAAATGCAACTTCTTGGTTAAAAATTAATCTTCTTTTTATAAATTAATTATTTGGTTCATTCACTTTGTTAAGAATTTATTTTTTTTAAAGATTTATATTTTTTTCATTCGTCTCTTTGGTTGAAGTTTAACTATTTTGTTCAAAATTAATCTTTTTTTAACTGATAATTCAATTACTTGCTTAAAAGTTAAACTACATTGTAAAAAATTTAATTAACTTTTTAGCCGAAAAGCCTTTTTTGTTTATTTAAATTAATTTTTTAACTGTAAATAGAACTTTTCCATTTTTTTTTAAGATTAACTTTTTTAACTTTATTAACTTTTATTTCTTTTTTGAGTGAAAATTTTCTATTTTTTCAAGATACGTCTTTGATTTTAAAATTCAGACTTTTGAAAATGAACTAGCATAACTAGAAAACCATTTCTGGAAACTACAAATTATGTGCAGAAAGAGAGGGGGGCAGTGGGCAAAAAAATTAAGGATGTCTTAGAGACGTCTTCAGGACATTCCTAAGACGTCTTTTATAACATGTCTTTTGGACATCCTAGGGATGCTCTCAAGACGTCTAATGTCAGTCCGAAAGATGTCCCAAGAACGTCTATGTCTTTAAGACGTCTTTAGGACTTCTTTTGGGCATTGGACGTCTTAAAGACGTTTATTGGGCAGACATAGGACGTCCTAGAAACGTCCCAATGGCGGTCTTGGGTTTTTCAAAGTTTTGTGCCCACTGAGGGTATAAATATTTTGTGACCGTTTGTTACAAGGGGGAGGAGGGGTCTTATAGGGGGCCTAGAATCCGTTACGTAATTTAAGTACGGCCCCTTAAGGAATACGACCACTGAGGAAAAGAGACTTTTTTAATAGAGTTAATGTACTAACTTTTTTTTAGCCAAAAGCAAAGAAACCAGTGGTAAAGTCAAATTGGCGAAAGACCCACGAGGAATTTATCAACAACATTCGAGCAGCGAAACAGGTGCAGGCTCACCTGGCAGCAGGAGGGAAATTAAGTGATTTACCACCACCACCACCAAGTGACAATAGCGATTATATTCAATGTCCTCATTGCGGCAGAAAATTCAACGAATCAGCTGCCGAACGACATATTCCAAAATGTCAAACAATGCGACACAATAAACCGAATCCTCGCGCACCACCGAAACCTAGACGCTAAATTAATCAAAAATTTAATTCTTTTATATACTAATTTTAAACTCCCCTACCATTCTTGCCTTATTTTACCAATCCGAGACAAATATTTGTCTAAAAAACTTTCTAAAAAAATAATTTTTCTCTTTTTTCCTATTACATTTCCTCTTTATTTTGCAAAAATTGAATATTTTTAATCATAAAAAATCAGTTTTTCGACAATTTAGATTTTCCATTGCAACTCATCAGTAAAATATTTGAGGCCCCGATCAAAGATCTCGTCCAGCGCTCGGAAACGTTTAAAAGAGGCCAAACTGATTGCATGCCAATTTTAAAAGTCGAAAATTTAATTTTTTAAATATAGTCTTATGGGGAATAAGGAGAAGAACGTTTTTTTGTATTTCCCGCGTTTTCTGATGATAATCTTTAATAATGTAAATTAAAAACAAAGCAAAAATTACCCCTACATTCAACAAGATTTTAAAATAAAAATCATCGTAATTTGGCCAATTGTTGTTTATTTTTTAATTTTACTTATTAAAAATATCGGACAAAAAACGGCCATCTCTTACTTACGCAATACGATTCCTACCATACCGACATTTTTTTCGCAACAACCTGCGCCTACGCACGAATTGAGATACCGAGTTTTCTATTCAGGAAATTAATTATAAAAACTAATAAACATTTGTATACTAATAAATTTTGAAAATCACAAAAAATGCAAAAAATATTTTTTTAAATTTAATTTATGTGAACGCAAGTTTTGGCGTAAGTAAATATCAGATGGCCTTAAAAAAATTAAATTTCTGACTTTTAAACTTTTCATAAACTCAAACGCTTGGACAATTTTTTACGCGTTTACAAACGCTGGGCGATTTCTTTGATCCCAGGCCTCATTTGTACTCGGATTTAGTCGTGCCTTTAAATTAACACTTTTCTGCAAACGTCTGTAATAAAACTGCAATAATCTTTCTTGCCAGAAATTTGATTGATGTTGATGAAAACACTATTTATCAAATTTAATATTATTAACTTAAAATCTAAATCGACTTTCGATCAATATTTGTAACATGAAAATTAATTTTATTGAAAGAGCCTTGTATCCTTTACTACAAAAATATTATATATACCTACATTTTGATCGATGGAACGCATTTAAGAGACTGGGATTTATATACAGTACTTAATTAATAAAAGTATTTATAATGATAACGAATTCAAGCGGTAAATATATTTTTAAATTAAATTTCAACGAAGATTTATAAAAATTTATATTTCATTCCTATTACGATATGTGATTTTTACATAAAAGCATGTTTACTTAAGTAAGAATTTTGTTACGCTACGAGGTTCGTAAGTCGATACCATGTATCGACCGACTGTAATTGCCGGCCGAAAGCTTTTAATAATAATAAATTGACTGAAACAGCGACTTTTTCGTTTTCAATCTAACATACCGCCTGTTTTTCTTTTAAACTGACAATTTTTTAATTGTTTATTTATATTTATTACTTATGCATTTAAATTATTTATCTTGAAAATTATACCGACAGCGATAGAATTTAAAATTTTTATAAAATAATAATATTTATTAAAATTAAGTTGCCAACTACATGCAAATATTTAATTTAAAACTCGCTATTATTCTATTCATAATTCACTTCTTTTCTTTCAAAACCTTCTCTTTATAATAAAACGAAATATACCCTTTGATATAATTTTCTTGCTTTATTGTTTAAATTTTTTATTAAAATTTGTTTCTTATTTATAAAGAATAACTTTAAGAAACTCCAAAAATTGAAAAGAAAACTTTAATCAATGCCAAAGCGCCTCAGATGCTTAAATAATTGTGTACGCCCCTGTGGTACTGATTTGCCCTGGAAAGAGCAAGAATACGAAAAATGGTAAAATCACATACATATTTTAAAGTGATACTCATTTTAGAATTTCACCTAGAAAAAATGCAGTAAGTTGAAATTTATTGTTTAAATTAAAATTATTATTAACCTATACATTTTTATTAGACTATAAAAGGCATTTCTTTTATTTTGAAACTTATATATTTAGTAAATAAATAATAATTCATTTTTTACTAATAAAATCCTCTGTTTCTTATTGAAAAATGCACTCGCTTGACAAAAATTTTCAAATAATACAATTAAGCCTCGGGGGCTCGAATTATTTTGTACTTCTCTGAGCGACTGCTTTGCGCGGGAAGGAGAGAGAATTCAAAAAAACAAACAACCCTGTAGATATTTTGGAGTGAAAGTAAATTTAGAATTTGATCTTGAAAAGACGAATTGCATAAATGAATTTTCTTTTCAATTGAAATTATTATCTCGCGAGTTATTAATAAAAATGTGGTTTCTCACAAGATATATGAATTCTGCTAGTTAGTATATAAGAACCCGGCTGTCCTCAGACTTTCGTGTAGTATGAAAGGAGAGAAGTTTAGCACTCCCCTAGACAAGGATGGAACACAAATACTGGTAAGGGCACAAGTCGCTTGCGACACTTACCAACATTTTTTTTGTAATTTTAATTTATTAAATAATTACTCAAAGTTAAAATTTAATATCTTAAAATAAAAAGTTTCTATATTATTTAGTATTTTTTTAAATCAGGGTTCGTACATATTCAGGGATTAGGAGAGATTATACTTTATCAAGTAAATTATTAACTAAGTTCATAACAATAATTAAATCAATTTTATATAATAAACAATCAATTTTATCATAAATACGGAATACGGAATACGGAATTTAGTTGTATTTTAAAAATTAATGTTTAAAAATTAATTTTAGGACAAAATAGTTGAATTTTGAAAAAACATAATATAAATTTTAACCAACAAAAATGTTTATTTTTAAATTTAAGTATTAATTAGTTAATTTTTCTACCAAAAGACGAAAGTTCAATAAAATACATGAATATTCAACCATAATATGTTGAATTCTCAACTAAAAAAGATAGGATTTGAACCAAAAATGTATAGTGGTTAATTTTTCATTTTAAAAAATTACTTATATAAGCAACAGCAAATAAACGAATTTTCAACCCTTTAAATTCAATAAAAAATAAGAATTTTTAATAAAACAATTGAATCCTTTACCAAATAAACAAATTTGCAACAAAATATATCAATTTTCGACCAGAGGTGAATCTTAAAAAATGAATGAATTAAAAAAAAAGTTTATCAACTTTTAACTAAGTATGCAGGTGAATTTTTAATCCGAAAGTATTATTTTTCAACAATTAATTTAGTTCTTAACCAGAAAAATGAATTTTCAAACAAGATAAATGAATTTTTCATAATAAAAGATAAATTTTTAATCTAAAAGGACAAATTTTTAACAAACAGTTAAATTTTCAATTTACAAAGATGCATTTTCGACTAAATGGTCGATTCAACCAACAAAATTAACATTCAACCAAAAACAGTTTTGTTTTCAAACATACAGTTAAATTTTCCATCCAAAAAGACGAATTTTTTAAAAGAAAGTTGAATTTTTAAGCAAATGGCTAAGTTTTTGGCTTAAAAAGATGTCTTTTCGACCAATAGGATTCATGTTCTACAAAAAGACAAAATTTAAAAAAAATGCATGAATTTTCAACTAAAAAAGGTAAGTTTTCTACATAAAATAGAATATTTAATTTTTGGCTTAAAAAATAATTACTTTTCAAGAAGAACAAAAAACAAATCTGCAATCAGTTTAATTCAACGAAAAAAGACGAATTTCTTGACTATATAGTTGAATCCTGAACTAAATATATAAATTTTTAACAAAAAATACTAATTTTCTACCTAAAAAGAAGCATTTTAAGCATTATACATTTTCCACTAAAATAATGAATTTGTAACGTAGATTAGAAGGGATTAACAATTATTTGTTTGAAAATTTTAACATTTGGTTACACATGAAATTATTTGAATAAAAATTTAACTATATTTGGAAGAAAATTTAATTATTTCGTAGAAAATTAACTTTTTTGTTGAAAAGTTGAACTTTTTGGGTTTAAAATTCAATTATTTTGTAGATAATTCGTTTTTTCTCTTCAAAATTCAACAAATTTGTTAAAAATTGATATATTTTATTGAAAATTCATCTTTTTTTGGTAGAACATGAATCTTATACGTGGTAAAATCAACATTTTTTTATGAAAATGTAACTCTTTGATAAGAAATTAATCTCTTTCGATTGAAACTTGTTTAAATTACTTTTTCATCTTTTTTTTTTTTAAGATTTACCATTTTGGTAGAAAATCTAACTTTTTTGTGGAACTTTTCTTTTTGTCACCATTTTTTTTTCCTGACAATTTAACTATTCCATTTTGGGTTGGAAGTTTATAGGTTGAGAATTCAAATATTTGGTAGATATTTAATGTATTTTTTTAGAAAATTCACGTTTTGGGCTATAAAATTAATCATATTGTTTGAAAATACAAGTATTTGTTTAAAAATTCGTTTTTGTTTTCGTTTAATTTAAATATTTTTGACTGAATTTCAATCTTTTTTGTAGGAAGATTCGACCATTAGTTGAATTAGTTTAAAAATTCAACAACTTAGTTAAAAGTTTAATTAAATTTTTTTAAATTCAACCTTCTTCTAACAAATTCGCATTTTTTGCTAAAAATTCAACTGCTTTTAGTTAAATTTTGATAAATTTATTTTAGGTTGAAATTAAAATACTTTGATGAAGATTTAAATCATCTTATAATTATTAATTGTCAATTTAACTGACTGATTTCAAAATTTTAAAGACTGGATTCGATGACTCGAGTACAATTTTTTTAAATAAAAACAATTACTATTTTCTGTTTCTAAGTTTCAGATTTCTCTTTCACCTTCTCAGAGTTAAGTCCAAGTTCAGTTTTAGTTTAGTCCAAAAACGCCCCTTTCATTTTATGTTTTTTTCAGTTTTTAATTTTTGTTTTCACATTTAGAGTTTTCTTTAAGCTTTTTACAAATTACAAAAGTAGTTTGGAATCTATGGAAACTGAATTTGACAACTTAGATACTATTTTTATAATCAAACTTCGAAAAATACATAGTTGCCATGTCCTGTATTCAAGTTTTTATTTCTATTTTATTTTCTCAGAGGTTTTTTCAAGTTTTAGTTTAAATTTCCCTATTGAATTTGCATTTTTGAAACCCAAATTCTACAATAAATACTTAAGATTTTATGTTGATTACATATTCCATTATTTCATGTTTAATCTTAATATCAAGAGAAAACATGTGAGTAATATCGAATGCAATAAAAAAATGTAACTTTTAAAGGCGTTGTTCATGTATAAGTTAAGTTAGTCTTCAGTAATAAAATTTCTTCATCATGTGTTTTACATGTTTTTTTATAACTTGATACAAGTTTTATTGCATTTCCGTTTGTTCTTGACGTATAGCATCCGTCGGAGCCGCTGCCACAGGGCACAGCTAGTTTTCTTATAAAAAAAATCCAAGTGATAATACAAGTTCACGATAATTTCCCGGATTTTCTCGATTACTAAAACTTCCAGGTCATTTCCCGATCTAGTGCCAATCTGAGTTTTCCAATGCAGAGAAAAAAATGGGAATATTTCAATTGTATTTCCCTCTCTAATTATGAAGTCGAGTAAAATTGTTCGTTGACAGTCTTGATAGAAAAAAAAAACAATGAGAGAAGACTTAACCCAGTTTAAAAAAACACAAGCAAGCCTACTCGGATTCATTGATTGGAGCGTGCGCACATGTGTGCCTCTCAACGCACACATGCAGGAAAACGTTTGGCGGACGTAGCACGTGTCGTCACGCATGCCACCTTTTCATTTTCATGCTTGCCCGGTTGTATCTTCAATTCATTTGCATATTTAGGATCCCCAGCCGGAGATAAACCTCCGACACGTCCTTTCTCTTTTCGTTTACCAGCTCCTCGATCTTAATGGTCCCTTGCTCAAAAATCTTCTCCAACTGACTAAAAACTGAATTTAATCGTCATCGGAAGACCAACCAATCAAAAAGCCACTTGGATCCCATTGATCCATTCATAAATCCCTAATGACTGGAGATCTTTTTCCTTTCAGAAATCCAGAGGCATTTTTCCCTATTTCAGAATTGCGGACGTTGCAATCATTGTAGAGAAGATCTTCTAATTGGCATTAGGGCCGGCTGGCCCTAATAAAATAAAATAAATTTAAAAAATAAATATTAATATTAATATTTTTTTTTTTGATCTGAATTTAATTATGTAGGAGATTTTTTGGAATATTTATGTTTCGTCCAGGGCCTCGTACCGAACTGACTCACCGGACTCGTCAGGAAGGCAACGAATATGTCCTGCCTTAAACATTAATGTATATTTACCAAAAATTATTATGTTTCTTTGCAAATTTTATAATTTTTGAAATAATACTATAATGAATTTCAATTACCAATGACATCAATTTTAGTTTTGTTTATTTAAATTTTGCAAAAATATTATGTTAGGGCCACTGATAGGGGTCAAATCTCAAATTAAAAAATTAAAAATTATTAAGTTATCAAGGAATTATTTAAAAATCTGAAACCTCCTGATACGTTTCGAAATTTTTAAAATCCTTGGAAATTTTTATGAAATCTGATGAAATCGCTCAAAATTCATGGAAATTCTCTGGAATTCAACCCTACTTAAAATTATTCATTAAAATTTTCCTAAAAAGCTATTTAAATCGCATTAAATATTATATAAAAAAAGAAGAAATCTCAACAAAATACTTGAATCCTCAAAAAAGAAAAAATTGTCGTCAATAAAGAATAAAAATTTCCTCCAAATTTTAGAATTTTTAAGACAAAAAATATGTATTTTCAACCATGACAACTAATTGTTTACTAAAAAGGACGAATTCTCTACAAAACACATAAATTTTTAACCAACTATTTTCACAAAAATAAATGTTAAATACATATTAAAGAAAAGAATCTTCTACAAAACAATGCATTGTTGAAGTTTTCTTTTGAACTACATGTAGTTCAATTTTTAACCAGAGATAAATTTTTTCCACTAACATTTTTAAGATTCAACTGAAAAATGGATTTTAAAGGAATTAATTCAATTTTTAACGAACGACTTGAATTGTAAACTTAAGAAAATGAATTTTAAATAAAAAATATAATAGTTAATTTTTAAACCAAAATATTTTTATTTTGAAGAAAACAAAATATATAATTTAACCAAAAAAGACAAATTTTCAACAAAATCGTTGAATCGCCAACCAAAACAGATTAATCTTCAAGCAAACAGTTGCATTTTTAAACAAAAAATTTCATATTCAACCAAACAAGACGAAAGTTAAAAAAAGATCAATTTGCAACAAAAAATGCAATAAATAAATTTTAATTAAAAAATATATTTTTTTTAAGCCAAAAGGACAAATTTTCAACGACACAGTTCAATTTTCACTTTAAAAAAATTAATTTTTATCCACAAAATAAAAAAATTTAAAAACGTAGTTAAATTTTCAACCAAAGAGATGCATTTTCAATCAACTAAGGGATTTACAATAAGAAATACAATAGTTTATTTTTTCACAAAAAATATTTTTATTTTTAATAAAACATAATATAATTTAACCAAAAAAGGCAAATTTTCAACAAAATCGTTGAATCGCCAACCAAAACAGATTATTTTTCTAGCAAACAGTTGCATTTTTAACCAACAAATTTGATTTTCTAAAAAAAGACGAAATTCTACAAAATATTACTTTTTAACCAAAAATGGAATAAATCTAGTTTCGTTAAAAACAATATTTTCAAGACTAAATGACGATTTTTCGACAAAAAAAAGTAAAATTTTCATACCGAAAATATCAATCGTTAATGAAACAATTGAATTTTTAAACCAAAAATATCAATTTTCAACAAAAAAGTTAAAATTCAAACAAACAGTAAAATTTTCAATTAAAATTGGATATTTTATTTTATTTCGTGAAACTGACAGTTCGTCAATCTACAAAAGAATGGAAAATGACTGAGAAAATAGATTCTACACTTGACAAATATTACAATTCGTATATTTATGACTTACTTTTACATTTTATAATATTTTAACCAACAACTGGAATTAATTTCCATAAATTCACGCTGAAATACTCAATTTAAACAAACTAGGGCTTCCCACTCTTCGGATATCTTTTAAATAGGTCGACCACTGATGTGTGCGAGACCGTACATGGACCGTGGTGGGAGGTGACGGAACTCTCAATTTCGAAGTTGAAGTTTCTATACAGAGATGAGTTTTTAATAAAAATTGCACTCCATTTAAGACAGCATAGAAAAAGCGTTGCCTGCCCCCCCCCCACCTACCCAAAGACAGCGTATTTTAGACACGGCCCCAAAATGCACGTGCTTAAGGTTTTTTTTTTTATAAATGTGAACACGATAATCATTTTAAAATCCCCTAAAGGATTTTTTCTTATTGGTCTCGAAATAGTCTTGAGTTATCACAGAAATGAGATTTGAAAAAAACGTCTTTGTCGGTTGAACTCATTCGAGACACACCGTGTTCTTTAAAACTTCAATACTTTCGAGTCTTTAGATAGCTATCGATGTTCGCCTATATTTGTAGATAATAATTAGGTTTTCAATTATTTTAGATGATCTGATAACGCCAGTCTATGTTGCACCAACGAGGTCGCCAGCGACATTCAAACCCAAGGGCTACAAAAATAAGGACAATATTCAAGTTAGGCCTTCTTGCGACGACGAAGAAGATTGTGAAGAGGGTTCTGGAGACTCAGGAACAACCGAAGAAATTTTCGTCACATCAGCCACTGGTAAGTGTTTTATTATTATTATTATTGACCTATGCAAGAAATGCATAAGTCCTGTAAAAATGTTTCTTTTACTAAGTTGGGCCTAGAATTACTGTATAAGTTTATTCACAACTAGCGATAACCCGCGGCTGCATCCGACTTTATTAGAAGTACTCGCATTTGCTGAATCTTTTGCCAGGGGAGAGGTAAACTGCAGAAAACCACCTCCCGAGTTCAGCCGGGTTTTTGAGAGTCGAGTTTGAAGGCAGGCATTCGACCCTATCCATCGAGTGCACACATCCATCTTCGGCGTCACACATCCATTCATTATCTTCCTGTACTATTGATTCAACCTTTCTATGTTTTCATCCCCTTTTTTCCCCACTGAAGAAGACTTGAAACTCAGAACCCCTTCAAATTCTAATTTTACTTTGGACTTTGGACTATAGAAAATAAAGAAGCGCAATTTTTTGTATAATTTTTTTGGTTTAGTATCCAATATATAAAATGACAGAAAAGAAAAGCACGGTAAATATTTTCAATAAAGGATGAAAATTTGTATTACAAATGATAAAAAAGTATAATATGTATGCAAAAAAGGCGAATTTTGAACAAGAAATGTAACAGTTGATAATTTGATCAAAAAAGTTTTAAATTTTATATAAAAAAAGTTTTAATTCAACCAAAGAAGTCTAATTTACAAAAAAAAAAAAATGGAATCCTCAACAAAATCAGATTAAATTTTAACCAAACAGTTTAATTTTGAAGCGAAAAAGACAAAATTTCTAACAAGAAGATTCATTTTCTACAAACAAGTTTTGTAATCAAACGTATGAATTTGCAACCCAGGAGTTGAATTTTCAAATGATCGAAATAATTCTTGAACCAAAAATGGTATAGTTAAATTTTCTGTTTAAAGGTACTCCATGGATGCAATGAATTGTTAACCAAAATTTTCAACTTTGAATTAAGTAGCCCAATTTGCAACTAAAAAGATGAATTTTCCATCAAGAAACTTAATTTTCTAAAAAAAAAATAAATTTCAAGAAAATAGTTAAATTTTTAACTGAAAATGATAAATTTTCAACCAAAAATAGAATAGTCACAAAAAAATGTAAAAGCTGATATTTAAACCAAAAATATTTTTTATTTAAAATTAAAAGCGGTATAATTCAACCTAAAAAAGAACGAAGTTTCAAGAAAATAGTAATATTTTCAACCAATAAGATGAGTTTTCTACTACATTCATGAATCTACAACCAAAAAAATGAATTCTTAACAAAGCAGTTAAACTTTCAAACAAGTTTTTGCATTTTAAACCGAAAAGATGAATTGTTAATTCTAAATAAAAAACAGCTCAATTCAACCAAAGAAAACGAATTTTTAACCAAATTAGTTGAATAGGCAACCAAGAAAGGGTTTTCAGTCAATAAAGAAAAAAATGTCAACTAAATTCTTGAATTTCCAAGCCAAAAGAATAAGTTTTCTAAAAAAAAAAAAAACAGTTGAATTTTCAACCTAAAGCAAAAATTTTCAATTAAGTTGATAAATCTTCAACCAAAACAGATTAATTTTTTATTAAACAGCTGAATTTCTAACGACAAATTGTTTAAGATTGTAAATCTTCCTTAAAAACCTAATGTTTTTTGTTTAAAATAAGCGTTTTTTATGTAAAATTTTAACATAACCTAAAACTTTTAAAGTCTTTCACCTTCTTTCAAATATATTTTTTTACTTTTTGTTTAATATAACCGATTTCTTGTAGAAAGCATTAATATAACCCGAAACTGTTCAAAAATTAGAAATATTGTTGAAAATATGATTTGTTTTAAATAATTATTTTCTGTGTAAAACTCTAACGTTATATAAAATTTGTCAAAAATTATGACTCCTTAACATCTAATGATTGTTGTTTAAAAATGTCAATTTTCGGTCAAAACGCTAACAAACCCGAAAAATGTAAATAATTGTTGACGAATTTCTTATTCTTTAAATATGATAATTTTTAGATTGAAAATACAAATTTTCGGGGGTAAAACGCTAGCATATTCTGAAATTGTTCAAAATTGGAATTCTTTCGAATGGTTTCCTTTTAGAAATGCTAATTTCCAGTAAAAAAATAACTCACCCTAAAATTCGTAGAAGTTTGAAATCTTTTACGAAACTTAATGATTTTACAATAAAATTCTTTTTTAAAATACTAATTTTCAGAGAAAACCACTAACATAAGACATATATGTATAACATGTTCAATCTGTAAATTTGATTTTCAATTAACTTTTCATTTGCTTTGCTTGTATTTTTTAAAAGAATTTGATACAATGCCATTATAATATAATATATATTTGGGAAAATGATATAAATTTGTGTTTACTTAATCGACTATGAGATTGTTGCATCTTTTCAAATATATTTTTACCTAGGTGGATTAAAAGAGCAATAAAAATGTGATATTTAAAAAAATTTTAAAGTGTACATCACAGAAAAAACAGAAGATAAGTAGTATTATAAATAATGGCATTTCAATTTATAAAAATGTCCGGTAGGTCGAAACTAATGAATCATAATAAAAATAAAAATAAGTTATATTCTGTAAATAATATGTCAAATAACCAGAAATATTTTATTCAGTAAATTCTTCAATTCTGGTAAAATTTGTTTTGTCTATATCGCTTTATAGCGAAAATATTATCTGCAACTATCCTTTTCAAATTTTTCAAGAAGTAAAGAAATTGCCAGAAAATTGAATTTTGTTATCAGAAAAATGTTAATACATCGTAAATTATAGACCATTTTCCGATAATTTTCTTCTTCAAGTGACGACTGAAATTTTTTTGAAACATTCGAAAGCGTCAAGTTGTGGACATTTTTTTCGCCAAAAAATTAAGCTATCGTTTATTAGGATCGTACATGTAATTTTTTTAATTTGCTAAGAAGTTTTATATAGACAATATTTTTCTCAAGAAATGAAAATTGTTAAATAAAATATTTCTGTTTATTAACAATTTTTTAATAAAAAAATAAACCTTATTCTCGCAACTTATACCATCCAGAATAATATTACGTTTCTTAAAAGTATAATTAAATTTTTTTTGTGCCCATACTACTTTAATTTTAACTTAAAATTACTTTATTGGAAATTCAAATGAGTATTTAAACAATATATTTTCCAAAATTGATGCAAGAAGCCCTTTTAAATTTCATAATTTCTATCAGCAGTTGTTCTTTCTGAATAGGGTAAATATAAAATAATTGACATGTATTCCAATTTTATTGAAAATTAAATCAAAAGGTTTATTACCATATTTATATTAATACACTGTAATGATTGAGGCAGATAGACATACATATTCGAGGACATATTATAATTTTTTATTACCACTTTTGTTGCCTTTCCCGTTATTTATTTTTTTTGAATGCCCTGATCCTTTGTTATTATGTATAGGCTCTCTTTTATGTGAATCTTGATAATCCATGTCGACTAAATAGCAATCTGCAAAAGGCAGTTAAAAAATATTAATTATGAAATACATGATGAAAATGAGTCTAAGATGACGTAATTGTACCAATTCTTTAGGAAAACATTGCTAAATAGAGCAAATTTCAATATTTTGTTAAAATCTAAATAACATCTGTGATAATGAAGAATTGAAACACAAAATAGGAACAAAATACAAATGTTCAATAAGTGGATTTAAGCATTTAATCTCAGTATTATGTAAAAAATATATATATTAAATAATGTAATCG
>JAWWLR010000128.1:3671986-3684694 GCA_035041075.1 Acraspis erinacei
GAGTGTTGCGGGTTTTAGGCGCATAAGCACTCCATTTTTAATTACTAAAAAAGCATTTTCCGGAAAAAGTCTCTGTCCAAACCGGTAGAATTGCCATGAGATTATGTGGTAAACATATTGCGTTTAACAATTCATCCGTTTAGACGAAGACAGTGTATCAAGCGAAAACGAGACTGATTTTAAGCGCTTTAAAACTAATTGATACGTTTGGAATTTTTTTCAGTCGATCATGTAAAGTTAATACTTTTTTTAAATAATGATATAGTTGATAAACGTCAACAATAATATTTTTTGTTTAACATATTTTTCAGTTGCTTAAGCAAATTCTATTTGTATAATTTTTTTCGCCAAATCATGAAAATTGATTATTTTCTGGAATTAATTACGTAATTTTTCCAATTATTCAATAAATATTAATTTGTTCAAAGCATTTTTTACACTGTAATTCATAAAAAGTTATTATTTTCTGGAATTGATCGGAGCAGTGTTGCGGAACAAACATGTTATTTAAATAAATACCACGAGGAATTCTAGATCAATCTAAAAATCAATACCCCCTTCCCTTCCTTTCGAAGTCAGTCACGCTCACCCCGCTTAACCAGCTTCAGCCTGAGACATTAATAATAAAATATTAATAATGTCGCAGTTAATGAATGTTAGCAGTGATACAGTTTATCAGTATGTCGCTTATGAATCAGTATTTTCTTATCTGAAAGCAATCCATCTGGAAAAATAACTATCCATAACGTCACTGAAAAAAATGATTTAAAAAAATTAGGGTTTAAGTTCTTAGATAACATAATACAGAATAATTATTAATTGTTTATATAATTCAAACTGTCATTCACAATCAATACTACTCCTAACATTCATTAACTGCCTTATTAATTGCAGAAAATAGTAAGTTTTTAATATTCGCAGAGGAAAAAAATTGTTTCAACCGACGTTTAAATACGTGAAAATGTTATAAATAATTGTAAACTGTCTTTCACAGAATATGTAACTCTTAGCATTTATTAAGTATTATTAGCATTTATTATTTCCGGCAAGTAGTGACTTTTCAATATTTACAGGGAAACGTAATTATTTAAACAAATGAAAATTAAATAAACAATTGCCAAATATCGTTAAAAAAATATATTACTTTTGACATTTGTCAATTTTGTCAATAATGCTAGCAAATAATAATTTTTCACAATTTACGTGCGAGAAAATTGTTTGAACAAATTAAAATTGATTAAATATTTGCAAAACATATTGAAAAAGAAATATCACTCATTATACTCATCAAGTGAACCATTCATCTAGAAATTTAAAATTAATTGAAATATACTAGGAAACTTTTCTCTTATTCGACAAACAATTTATGTTTACTTTTTTAGGGCTTCTTTAATAGGCGAATAAACTTTAATTTGCAAAAAATTAATAACAAGTATACATATTTTTTCTATTTTTTCGAAACCCCAGCTTTTCCTATTGAAACCCCCATGTTAATTAAAAAACTCAAAGGCATGGGTTAATGTTGAACAATTTGAAAAAAAACGGAATTTCTTTTTCCGAAAAAATGAACAAATACAATTAAATAAAATTAAATTAACAAAAATTTTTTCTAAGATCATTAGATCATTAGCATCTCTCAACACGTTTGCAAGTTGCAGCGTAAAAACGCAATGATTTTTTAACAAAATTGACCAGTCTTTTCTGACTTTTATTGCATTATTTACAAATAAATTTTCCAGTATCTGTACAAATTACGAGAGAGACGGAAAAGCCTACAAAAAAACCTATACAATTTTCAGTAATGTTGTTATGATAGGACTTACGGTTTTTCGTTTGAACATCGACAATGCTATTAAAAAATAAAAAATTCAAATTTTCAGCAAAATAACGTGAGATTTGAAAAAAAAGTTTGCAAATAAATTAGTTCGTCTAAAAAACCTACAAAGTCGCCCTTAAAGATTTTTTGACAAGAATCACCATTCTTCTCTTAAACATTCAATATTGTATTTAAAAATAAAAAAATCAATTTTTACGCTAAACAACACGAGAAGCAAAAAAGTTCTAAAAGGAAATTGTTCCTTTCCAAGAGGCATATATAAAATTTCTTTCAACCATTTTTTATAGAACTTCAATATTTTTCTTTTAAACATCAAAAATTCTATTGATAAATTTAAAATGCAAATTTTTTTTATCACATCATTTATTAGAGAATTATATTAATACGTACAAAATGGACGTCGAGTATTGTATTGCGAAACACGTATTTCAATTTTTCCCAATTGTAATCAAAAATTTATTTTACATTATCATAAACTGTTAGTTATATTTTTGATTCATATGTTGTATATATAGTGATGTGGACCGACAATATAAAATGTTTGAAAATCAAAAATTGATGCTGCTGAAAAGTTGTTATGCCTAATTGCAGTTAAAAATCTCTAATCACATTTAAAAATTAAAAATAGTCCTACAGTATCACAATGAGGTCAACATTTTTTAAAACTTCTAAAAAAATTCCCTGTGGTTACGAAAGTTATCGTCATTTTTTATGTACAGCTTTTGGCATCAAACGCTAATATAACAAATTTAAATTTAAAAAATATCATTTTTGCTAAAGTTAGAATTTGTATAAAATTAACAAAAATAAAATTTTTTGAGGTTCAATTAATTTGCACTAAAATTAATTATACAATTGTTAAAAAAGGCATAAAATACTAAAATCACAAGTTTTTAAGAAATATAACGTGTCGGCTAAAAAAATAATAGAAATAAAATCGAGAAAAGTAATGAAGGTTCTTTGAATATGTCTGAACTAATTGCTTTCAAAAATTTCCAAAATATAACAAATTATTTTTTTCTCTAAAATGTGCGTAACCATATATTATCATCAGTTCTAGTAAGGTAATTAGGTGACTTAAATTTGACAACGGAAAACTAATAATTGCTAAATCAGAATATAATTATCTATTTAGTGTGTATATACATAGATATACATATTAATTAGTAGAATAAAACTGATATGGGTCTTCTTGAAACAATAAGAAGGCCATATTGCGACGTTTGTTAATACGTCACCTACACCAAAAATACAAATTTTTCCAGACTTAATCTATTCTACCATGATAAAAATAATTCCACTGAAATGTTAGTAATGTCACGAAATTCGATCAAATACAACAGCTCACCTTTTATCTATATCGAAAACAATTGAAAATAAAAATTCAATAATTAATTAGTAACTGACATTTTTAGAAATTAATCAATGCTAATTGACTAGTTATATTCTCTAAATCTAAATTGGTGAAAAAATCTTTACTAATTTGCTTAAGTACAGATTATCACATAAGTAATTTTTCAAAAGTATATACGTGAATTTAGATTTTTTTTAATTTCTTTAAAAAAATCGGTTTTCTTGGATATACATGGAAATTTGGTTGAAACAAATTGAATTATTAAATTTAAGAGAGAACGGAATACGTTCTCTGTTTCGTTGTGTCTTCTGCGCGTTACTCCCTCTCCTGCTACTGCTGGAGTGCTCGTTCTGTTCTGCTTTCCGATCCTTCAATTGCATTTTTGGTTGAAAATTGATATTTTCGATTTAAAATTCATGTCTTTTATTGAAAAAAAACTATGTGTTTCAAAATTAACCTACTTGTTGCAAACCTTTATTTTCGGGTTGAAAATAAATTTTTTAAACCCGTTTTTTATTTCAAATTAAAATCTTTTTTAGTTGAAAATTCAACTATACATTTTTCCATTGGGAATTATTTTCTTTATCAACTACTTGGTTTAAAATTATCATCATTTTAGTTACAAATTCATATTTTCGGGTGGAAGTTTCAACGCTTTAGAAAAAATGATCTTTTTGGCATAAATATACAGCAATATGGTAGAATATTGAATTATATGGTTGAAAATGAACTATTTGTTAAAAAATCTGATTTTTGGTTTGAAATTGCAACTATTTTGTAGATAACTCATATTTTGGCTTAAAATTCAACAATATTGTTAAAAATGGGTCTGTTTTCGTTACGTATTAATTTTCTTGTTGGAAAATTCTTTTTTTGTAAATTTAACTTTTTTTAAAAATATTAATGTCTTTTGTTGAAAATTTGTCCTTTTCCGCTGAAAATCTAACTTTTTGGTTGTGAATTAATCTGTTTTGGTTGATGATTCATATTTTTTGATTGAAAAATGAACTACTTGGTTTAAAGTTAAACTACTTTAAAAACAATTTTTCTGGTTGAAGATTCAACATTATATGTGAAAATTCATATTTTGGGTCGGAAATTGAACTGTTTTAGGTTAAAATACAACCGTTTTGTATAGATAATTCGTCTCTTTGAACTCAAAATTCAACAGTATTGATGAAAATTCGTATTTTTTGGCAAAAAATTCATCTTCTTAGTTGAAAATTAATCTTTTTTGTTGGATGATTCTGCAATTTTTTTAATAATTCGTTTTTTTTTAAATTTAAGTGTTTTTTATTTCAAATAAAAATATTTTTTAGTTAAAAATTCAACTATGAAATTTTGCATTGAGAAATTATCTTTTGGCTAAAAATCCACTACTTGATTTGAAGTTTAGTTCAAAATTCAACTTTTTTGTCGAAAATTAATATTTTTGGCCTCAAAATTAACTTTCTTGTGTAATATAGAATATTACTTTTCTTGTTGGAAAATGATTCTTTCTGATTAAAAATTGATCTATTTTGTTATAAATTAATTTTTCTCCGTTGAAATTTCAACTACTTTAGAAAAAACTCAATTTTTAAAAGCTTTATATTTTTGGTTGAAAACTTAACTTTTTTGTTAAAAATTTTCTTTTTTTTCTTTATAATTGAAAAATTAACTATTTGTAAGAAAATTCGTCTTTTTTGTCCGGTAATTAATTTTTTTGTTTGAAATTGCATTTATTTGGTTGAGGATTAAACAATTTTTGTTCAAAATTCTTTTTTTTTTTTAATTGTACTGTTAGAAGATTTGACTTTATGGTTAAAAATGCAACTGTTCCGTTTAGAATTAATTTCTTTTGTGTGTTGAACTTTCAACTATTTGGTTTAAAAATCATATTTTCGTATGTAAAAGTTTTTGGCAAAGAAATTATTTAATGCAATATGCAATATATTACCTATACATTAATTTTATTTAAAAGAAGTTATTCTCATATTCCAACGATTAAATTTGGACAACCACCACAAAGTGTTCCTATTGTAATTTAAAAAAAGATCCCATATAAAAAGAAATTTTTTCGTAAAAAAAATTCTGGCATAAAAATAAAAAAGAGGAAAGAAACATGAGAAGTCAACCAACCAGCATTTTTGTTTTCATTTTTCTTTCGTCTTTTCTATTTTTGTTCAAGGATTTTTGTAGGAAAAAATTTCGTTTTCAAAGAGGATCTTTTTTTAAATTGCAATAGGAGCATTTTGTGGTAGTTGTCCAAAGTTGGTCGTTAGATTTTTGGTTTTACTTTCAAGGAATTCTATACATTACTGATTAATTTGAGTATTGGACGTTAAATAGGATTTTGAGTTTGGTTTAATGTAATTTAAATTTCTTAAATTTTGATTTGGTGGAAAGTGTGTTCAAAATAGCGTGATGATTTTGAACGGTTTCTGTTATTACGAATATAATTAGACTACCATGCAGTCAAAAGCAAAAAGATACCTAAGTGACATTGTCAGGTATAAGGGAACAACCCTAAACCGCAAAGTCAAGAAACTACAAAATGTATATAATAAATTTTATATAATGAATCAACTATATAGGATGGAACAATGTTGAATATAGGGTTAATATAAAATATTTTTTTCATTAATTAAACAATTTATTACACACAGAAATGATCAAATCAAATGCAAGAATACCTATTATAGTTTTTTATTCGAATTTTTGTTTTCTTTGAATGCGTGATTGTAAAATGCTTATGTTGGAGACGGTGACTGGCTTACTACGTCTGTCATTATTTTCTGGATCATGAGCATGAGGCAATGAGTAATCCATGTCGAATTCATAGCAGTCTAAGACGAGACAGAAAAGATCTTAAACACTGTTTTTATTACTAAATAATAATAATTTAATAATTTGGTGTTACTTGCCAATAAAAGTAAGCAAAACTGCCATGGTTACAAAGAGAATACAAAGAGCGATCCTCATTTTCCAAATGAGTCCAGCAGGTTTTGTTTAATTCTAAATGTCGATTTGCCTACATATATATCATAGCCATTATCTTATTTTTCTTTCAAATGATGATATATTTCAAATATATTTAATGGACACATTACAAGCTCTAGTATTTTTGTGTTATATTGCGAAACTCTTATCTGCAAAACTAGTTTAACCTTGAGTAATTTTTTTTAATACGGTTTAGAGTCTGATTACAAGACACACATATTGACAGTTATCCCGAGACTTTTAATTTAGCCCCTACTTTGCACTTTGCAGGCCTTACAAAAACAAATTGCCTTACAGAATTTGTTGCTTAAATTATGAAAGCCAATTCGATGTGAAGGCATCATGGAGCTGAAAAATCTAGAAAACATTGGAAAAATGTGCATTCTGAAGAAGAGAGAAATTAATGTCTTATAAAAACTGCTTCTTTGTGTTCGCATTGAATTGCTGCACTACTAAGCTAAATTTAATAATTTTCTTTTATCGCAATTGTCTGAAGTTTGATACCAATATTTTTTCCATTTATAGAAACAAAATTTTCATAAATTTATAAGGAAACGGAATATCTATCCCATAAGATGCAAAGCTGTCTCGAATAAAAATACAATTCTTGATTTAATTTACGTTTTATCAATAACTAAAGTTTTAATCTGCTCGTAAAAATAGACAGATTATATATTTTTTTGTGTGTAGTACTACTGAATTAGTAACACACATTGTTCGACTTAGCATTGCCTCATTCTCTATACGGAAAGTTAATATTATATATAATAATTTCTACATAAATGTATTCATCATACTCAAAAGTACATAAATATTTTTGTTATGTCATTTCGTTCATCGAAAATTTTAAAAATTACTTCCAAAATACTTATATATGACAAGCACCTTCACTAAGCTATTTTTTTAAATACAGGAATTAAAGTTTTCTTCAAAAACCGTGACATACAAAAGTTCTATCCATATGATACATATTGCCTATTGTCGCTCAAAAAAAGTAAAGCTCGAATTTTGTTTGAGGGAATGGCTCATTTTTGAGGTGCCAACAAAATAAATACGCGTTTTGACTGGACTTTTTCTAAATTACATGAACCAATTAATTAATCCTTCTACCCCTTCAGAATATTCTAGAGTTTTCGACAACAGATTCTGGATTTTTCAAGAATATTGTAGAATATTCTATTCTAAAACCTTCCAACACATTCAAAAATGTTACAGAATATTCTGCAATTTCGAGGACATTTCAAAATAATTGTATCGAATATTCTAGAGAATTTTTAGAAAATTTGCTCTCTAAATTAAAATATATTTCTGAATATTGTAGATTCCACAATATCCATCTAAGAGCACCCAGGCGAATTCGAGTACAAATAGCTTATAGTTTCCAACGTTTCCAATAAGTTTTAGCATAAACATGAACCACTAACTATCGTGGGATGTCAATAACTTTCGGTAACAGAAATCTATTATTAGACTACATCTTAGTGATACCTTTTTGACATTTTTGTTAGAAGTACATTGGCGATCATGTTAATTAAAAAAAAATCAATTTAATACTAAATTTTTGAGAGCCTAGTCTATAATATAGGGTCGATAGGGGCAAAGGTGATACGAATTTACAAAGTTTTACTTTGATTAATGATATTTCAAACATTTGAGAAGGTTCTTATTTCAATTTTTTCTCAAATTATCTTTGAACTTTCTACTCTTACTCGTCTCCTTTTTTAATTAAAAAGAAATGCGTGAAGAAATGTTTTTGATTTTCTTTTGTAGTGTGTCAACGATTTTAAATTTTTGATCATTACGGAGAAGTGTGACAGAGTGTAAAGAAACGCTAAAATAATGTGTGTTTGCTTTCAATTTTCCATAATATATAAGAATATTAATAAAAAATAAAATATTTCAATTTAATATAAATGTTCAATGATATTGAAAAACTGACCTATTTTAAAATGTTGGATTTCCAAATTGATTAAAGAATTATTTTTGTGTATGAATGTATTTATTACCTTATTATTTACCAATTATTATTATATGCTTACAGATTTTTATTGAAAAATTTTTAATAACAAATTAAAAGATTTTTAACAAAACAGTTAAATTTTTTACCAAAGGGATGAATCTTCGAACAAAAAGATGTATTGCTAATACAGTAATTTAAGTTTGAAACAAATAGTTGAATTTTAAACCTTGAACCAAAAAGCTCATTTTTAACGAATTAGTTCAACTTTTAACCAAGTTATTGAATGGTTGACAGATGACTCTGTAAAAAATAGTTGTATTTTCAAATAAATAATTCAATTTTCAATCAAATAGTTGAATTGTAAACAAAAGAAGGTAAATTTTTTTCAAAAATAAAAAGAATTTTCAACAGAACAGATACTTTTTAACCAAGAAGATTAATGTTTGGGAAATTAGTTCAGCTGTCAACCATTCATATTATATTTTATTATTTTATTCATATTATAATATTATATATTATTTATATCTTGTATTTAAAAATAAAAGGGGGGGGGGTAAGCTTCAGTGTCACATGACATTTTTAATGGGGGAAAGGGGGAGTCACAGAAATGTCACAAATTGTTACAAAAGGGAAAGGTGAGTCAAAAATCACTGAAAGTAGAAATAATAAAAAATAAATAATTATAATACAATATAATAATATAAAAATAAAAATCCAGAAAAAGAAATTCCATAACTTTTTGTTGTTAAATCAGTCAATATCAACCCGTGCTCCTCGGCTTCTGGAAGCAACATGGGGTTTTTAGTTGAAAATTCAACTTTTTTGTTGAGAATTAAAAAAGAAAGAATTTTTTTTGCTTAAAAACTAAAAATTCTTTCTTTCTTAAAAATTTAAATTTTTGGTTGAGAATTCTAGAATTTTATCGAAAATTCGTCTTTTTTGGTAATAAATTAGTATTTTTGTTTAAAACTTAACCTTTTTGGTTCAAAATTTAACAACTAAGTTTTAAAGTTGAACTAATCTCTGAAAAATGCATTTTTGGGTTGACCATTCAAAATTTTTGTAAAAAATGCATCTGTTTGGATGGCAATTAAACTTTTTTGTTGAAAATTCTTTTTTCTTTAGTTAAAAAATTACTTTGGTAATTGAAAATTTACCTATTTCATTTTTGATCGAAAATGGTTATTTTTTAAGTAAAAATTCAACTTTTTGTTAAAATTGAACTATTTTGTTAAAAATTCCTTTTGTGTTTGTGGAAAATTAATCTAGTTTAGTTGAAAACTCATCTTTTGGGTTGAGAGTTCCTTATTTTGTTGGAAATTCCTATTTTTTGGTATAAAATTAACTTTTATTGATCAAAATTTCATATTTTTCATTCGATAATTCAACTTTATTGTTTGGAAAATTCGACATTTTATATTGAAAGTTCAATAATTAAATAAAAAAGTCAACTATTTGGTAGAAAATCAGTTTCTTTTTTTCTAATTTAAAATGATTTTTTTAAATTAAAAGTTTAATTATTCTATTTTTTGTAAAAAAATGTACCTTTCTTAGTTTAAAAATTCAATAATATCCCAATTAAGTGTCGCATAGGATTCCATTATCTAGGCACATTTAAACACTTATTCTGAAAATAAATTTTTTAAATTTAATTGTTGATTTATCACCGAAGTTTATAATTCACCACGTGGTCACGTTGACATTATTAGGCATATTGGCAACTTGACTCGCTATAAACGCCAAAAAATGAGCATAAAAATAAAATCGTGTTTTACCGAAAGGCTACTTTACTTTCTAGTATAGATGATCCATAACCTTCGCGCGGCATGACAGTCCACTCTCTGAATAATGCCACTCTGAATAGTGCCTTTTCTCCTTATTTTTCCTCGATGACATCCCCCACCATCTCGCTATCGCTTCGAGCGCCGGCATTTCAATCGAGTCTCTCTGAATAGTGCCAGTCAAATAAATATACAAAAAACAGACTATGTAACGGATTAATGCTTTGCAGTACATACAATAATTTATCAAATACTTACCGAATCAATGCTTGAACGAAAACGACTCGTCTTTGTTGAGTCAAAATCGCGAAAAAAAACATCCAAAAATATACACTTCGTACTTATACGGGGGGCAAAAGGAAAACTGACGAGCGGCACTATTCAGGAAGAGCGGACACGAATTCGATGGCGCTTCCACGTGTCAAGCGTAGGGGGAGCTGAGCTCCACAAAAAATACTCCCCAACAAGCTTATGTCCGGCATTATTCAGAAAGCGGACTGTATTGAGAAATTCGGATCCGAGCTTTGGACGAGTAGGGGAAAGTGCTGGAGTGGTGATAGAGCCCGAGCTCGGATTAGGATTAACGGCACTGATGCGAGTGGCATTATTGATAAGGTTGGAATGCACCTAATTTCCTCATTTGTTTTTCATTCCATTCCTCTTTATCGCACTAATTGCGCTTGATTTTTTTCCCTATTTTTTCCTACAGCTTGTTGGGTTTCCTACTTTTGTTGGGCAGGGTGGTTTAAACAAAAGTTGATACGGACCTGGTTACGCACGCGTATTTTAGCAGCCGGGTCACCCTCCATACCAATTACTTCGTAATTCAACACGCGCACTGATCTCTTGTCGTAGATTCGAGTCCGGTGACGTTTACTACACAGAAGGAGGTTCCAACCAGCCACATCAGCACTGTGTCTTCCACGGGATCGACATCGCCACGAGGTGTTGTCACGGTGCAGGTTAATTCTGCTCAGTACAATGTTTCCACCCCCGGCACTGAGACGACCCATACCAGGTGAGTAGTCACATTGTCATCCAAACAATAATGAAACCTTGCCGTCGTGACTGGCCTACTCATATGCGCGAGGGATTTATTTTCAACGAATTGATTTTTCACGACCTCTTTCATTTTAGCTTCAAATCGTATTTTTGCTTTCCAAATAAGAGCTGGGTCAATATCATCTAATAGGGGTAGTGATTATTCAGTGGTGTTTTTTTTTCTCGTGGATAGGTAATTTGGAAGATGGTGGAGATAATTTTCCTCACTGTTGTTAGGGGTTGAAATTTAAAAATAGATGCTAAAGAAATTGATCCATTTTTTCTGTGTGCTTCAAATTAAAAAATTAAGACACAGGGGTAACTTATTTTCAAATTCTCTGTTCCAATTTCATTATATTTCTTTTGAAAAATTTCAATCTAATTTCGAAGTATTTATGACCTTAAAAATAAACAAATTTTTTATCAAATGTTCAAAACTGAAGAATGTTTCTTTTGATACTTTACAATTTTAACTTTAATTTCCGACATCGTGTTTTTTTCTTTCGAAATGAGGGTTAGGTTAACATCAGGGGAGTTTCTTTTCGTGGTTGAAATTTAAAAATAGATGTTAGAAAAATTGATCCAGTTTTATTTCTGCTTCAAATTAAAAAATTAACACATTACTTACTGGTATTCCAGTTTTATCAACTTAAAACAACGGTAGCTTATTTAAAAATGTTAAATTTATAATTTATTGTGAGAAGTCTACAAATACTCTGTCCCAATTTCATTATATTTATTTTGCACACATTTCATCTAATTTAAAATTATTTGAGACCTATAAAAATTATATATGGAGAACAATTATAGTATAATCAGCATTGGAAAAAATAATACAAAAATGTAGAAGCAATTAATATAAAAAGTAGAGCAACTACAAAAGAACGATTTATTTTAGATTACTCATAATCTCATATGGAACTTCACAAAAATAGCGACTCTGCACAAATAAACTTTACACAGCAAAAAGCTGTGAATTATCTTTATATTTTTATTATCTTTGAAATCTGTTAAAATCTATTTAAATTATAAAATCCCCAAAAGTATAAATCGTTTGAAATTGCTTGAATATACATTGAAATAAACTTATTAATTAAAAATCGCTAGAAGAAACGTTAAAATGCCTAGAAATCGTTCAAATCTTTTGACATCCGTGGAGATTTAAAAACATCCTTTAAATCATGTGCCACTTCTTGAAATACCTTATAATCCCTTGAAATCTGTGGAATCGGTGAGAAATTGAGAGCCCCTTAAAATTCAATGAAATTTCATTAATTTATTTTTCAAAGTCTTTTAGAAATCCTTCGAAATCTTTTAATATTATACCAAATTCATTGAAGTCCCTTGACATTTTTCTATCTCTTCAAATATTTTAGGATCCCTTAAAATCCATTAAATATCATTTGAATTAAAGTTCTCCATAAGAATGATTAAAATCCCTAGAAATCTTTGAAATACCTTGAAATCCTTGGAGATATAATAAAATCCTTTGAATATTGTCAAATTTCTTGAAATCTTTGGAATCGCTGAGAATCCTTTGAAATTTAACGAAATTTCATTTATTTTCCAAAGTTTTCTAGAAATCCTTTAAAATATTCGGCCATTCTTCAAAATTCTTTAAAGTCCCTTTATATCTTTTAAAAAAGTAAAACTCATTTATAAGACTTCTAAAAATCCTTTTAAAAATCGATAAAATCATATAAAATTAGTTGCAATATTTAGAAATCCCATAAAATCATTTTTAAAAACCTGA
>JAWWLR010000128.1:3736069-3747489 GCA_035041075.1 Acraspis erinacei
AGAGTCCCGTTGAAGAAAATCCCTCTGAAGAAAATCCGGCGGAGGAAAATCCCGCCGGAGAGAATTCCCCGGAAGAAAATCCCTCGGGGGAAAATCTGTCGGAAGAAAATGGAGAGAATTCATTCAATTGCGATCAGTGTCGTCGATCATTTCCCTCCGAAGAATCTAGGGAAACGCACGTAAAAATTGATCACAGCAGTGATAAGCAAACGGCAAGACTTGAATATTTTATTGGAAATTTGATAAGGGACAGTACTTAAATTACGTGATAAATTTTATTATTTTATTGAAAATTTAACGATTTTTTTAAAAAGACATCTTTTTTGTTTGCGAATTCAATTCTTTTGTTAAAAATTCGTCTTTTATATTTAAAAATTCATCATTTTTAGTATAAATATTGCATCCTTCTTGTATAAAAAGGCAACTGTTTTTTTAATTTAAATAAGATTTCAAAATTTGTCTTTTTGATTTCAAAATTTAAATTCACCAAATTTTTCTTTTTCGATTGAAAATTCAATTTTTTCGCAGAACCTTTTTTTTTTGTTAAAAAAAGTCATATTTTAATCTTCACAAGTCAACTGAAATATTTTTTGGATGAAAATTCAACTATTTTAACAACTGTTTGGTTAAAAATTCAACTCCTTTTTTACAGTTTTGTATTTTTTATTTTAAAATTCATCTGTTTTAGCAGCAATTTCGTCTTTCTTGAATAAAAATGCAACTATATTTTGTTGAAAGGTCATATTTTTGCTTGAGATTTATGCTGTTTTGTTGAAAATTTAATTACTTCACAGAAAGTTTATTGTTTGTTTAAATTTAATATCTTAGTGTTGAAAAGAAAGCTGAAATATTTTCTTGATTAAAATTGAGCCATTTTGTTGAAAATTTCTTTTTTTTTCATTAAAAAATAATCTGTTTTAAGAGACATTTCATCTTTCTTGGATAAAAGTGCAACTGTTTGGTTGAAAATTAAACTATTTTATAGAAAATTTACTTTTTGTTTAAAATTTATATTTTGGTGTTGAAAAATTAACTGAAATCTTTTCTGGATTATTTGGTTAAAAATTGTTTTTGTCTTAATTAAAAAATTATCTGCTTCAAGCGAAAATTCATCTTTTTTGGATGAAAATGCAACTGTTTGATTGAAAATTAAACTATTTTGTTAAATAGTCATACTTTTTGACAAAAAATTTAACTTTTTTTGCTAAAATTTCAACTATTCAGGAAGAAAATTTACTTTTTGTTTAAAATTTATACGTTGGTATTGAAAAATTAACTGAAATATTTTCTAGGTGAAAGTTTTAATGAAAAAAGTTGTCTTTTATTAAAAATTGATTTGTTTTAGTACAAATTTCATCCTTCTTGGATAAAAATGAAACTATTTGGTAGAAAATTGAACTATTTTGTGGAAAATTAATCCCTTTTGATTGAAAAAGAATCGTCTTTTTGGATTGAAAATTCAATTTTTTCGTGGAAACTTATTTTTTGCTAAGCCAAATTTATATTTTGATTTTGACAAGTCAACTGGAATCTTTTTTGGATGCAAATTTACCTATTCAAACAAATTTTTAAATAAAAAGTCATCTGGTTTAAGAGAAATTTCATCTTTCTTTGATAAAAATGCAACTGTTTGGTTGAAAATTCAACAATCTTGTTGAAAGGACATATTTTTTGGTCGAAAAAATGTCTCTTTTTGGACTGAAAATTCAATTTTTTCGTAGAAACTTATTTTTTGTTATAGAAAATTCATATTTTGATCTTGAAAAGTCAACTGGAATCTTTTTTGGATGAAAATTAAATTCTTACAAAAAAAATTTTTTAATAAAAACTCATCTGTTTTAAGAGAATTATTTGAGAATTCAACTATTTTGTCTTTTCGATTTAAAAATTCACCTGTTTTAATAGAATTTTCATTTTTCTAGGACAAAAATGGAACTGTTTGGTTGCAAATTCAACAATCTTGTTAAAAAGTCATAGTTCTTGGTTGAAAATTTCAATGAAAATTTCAATGTTTTTTAAAGGGTTATTATATTTACTGTTTGTTTAAAATTTATATTTTGGTTTTAAAAAATGAACTGAAATCTTTATCAAGTCAACTGGAATCTTTTTTGAGTGAAAATTCAATTTTTTTAAAATAAAGATTCAGCTGTTTGAAGAGAAATTTCATCTTTTTGGATAAAACTGCAACTATTTAGTAGAGAATTCAACAATGTGGTTAAAAAAGTCATCTTTTTTTATTAAAAATTCGTCTTTTTGGAAAAAAGTCAACTATTTTAACAGAAAATTCAACTAATTTTTTTAAATTTACCTTTTTGATTTAAAAATTCATCTGTTTTAGTAAAAAATTTCATTTTCGTTATGAAATTGCAACTTGTTGGTTCAAAATTATTCCTCATTTTTTTGTTTGGCGAATTATATTTTTAGTGGATGAGCCTTTTTTTCGTTTAAAATTAATTTTTTACTGAAAATGTAACTTTTGCATTTTTAATAGATTGATCTTTTTCAGTTAAAAATTTTCCTTTTTTGGTGAAAAAAAATAATTTCCTTGGTTTGAAATTTCATTTTTGTTGAGTAAAAATGCATCAGTTTCGTGGAAAATTAATTTTTGGTTGAAAAGCCATATTTTTTGTTTGGAAATTTATTCTTTGTAGAGAAAATTCGTCTTTTAGATTTACAATTTTTGTTTATAAATTTTATCTTTTTTTATTGATACAAAATTTCAGGGGGATCCTGGAGAGGACCTATAACCCGTTACTTAATTTAAGTACGGCCCCTAATTCTATATTCATATTTGAAATTTTGAAATGAGGTTTAATAAATGAAATTTGATTTCAGAATTCGAAATGCGACAAAGGATTCCCGTGCGATATTTGCGGAAAAGTACTTAATCATCCGAGTTCCATTTTGTATCACCGAGAGGCGGAGCACAATAATGGAAGGCGATTTGTTTGTAACAAATGTGGAAAGAGTTTCAAACATAAACAACTTTTGCAGAGGCATCAACTTGTCCATTCAGAAGAGCGTCCCTATATTTGTAAATCGTGCAATGCGAGCTTCAAAACGAAAGCGAATCTTATTAATCACCAATCGACGCACACTGGAGAGAAAAAATATTTCTGCGATATTTGCAGCCAACAATTTGCTCACAAGACGAGTCTCACTTTGCATTACAGGTAAAATACTAATCAATACATGGGAAATAGGAAGATTTTTAAAGAAAATAGGGAAATAAGCTCTTCCAAATAACATTATTTTGAAAGAAAGATAATTTTTTTACCGTAAAAAATATATTTTCAATTGAAAAGGACGAAATTTTAACAAATTAATTGAAATTTCGACCAAGGAAGATGACTTTATCAAAGTGATTTAATTTTCAGGCCAAAAAGAATAATTTTTTATAAGACTGTTTAATTTTCAATCATAATGTTCAGTTTTAAAAAAGACTTTACTACCATAAAACATGATTTTTTTTCTCACAAAAAACAAATTTTCGCCCAGTAAATAACTAAAATCGAATTTGTAGAAAAATAGTTGAATCCTCAAATAAAAAATATATTTTTCGAACGAAAAATAGAATATTCATAATTGCAGTTTAATAAACTAATTTTTAATATAAATCTTCAATCAGTCGAATTCTACCAAAAATACGAATTTTTAATAAATCCTTTACCAAGATCAATTTTCTACAAAAAAATACGAATTTTCAACGAAATAGTGACCAAACAAAAGTTTTAGTGAAGAAAGAAATCAAATTTCCCTTAAATCGTAGTGTGAACGTATAAATAATATTTATTGTAAAATTAAAATTTTGGACTACATATTTCTTTTGTAGGTTAATATATTCATTTGTTTTTAAGTTAATCGAAATATCATTTTCGTAAAATTCTTGTGAAAATTAAAATAGATTTTTGAAGAATTCAGATATTTTTTATTATTAGGAGAAATTGGAGTCGCTTTGAAAGATATTTCGGACTTTTAGAAGTTTTGAAAATAAATATCTTTTATACTGGTTCCAAGTATGCCAACATTATTTCAGGCAAAGTTTTTTATTTTTCTAAAGCCTGTCAAACTTCTTAAAAAGCTTCGATTTTTTTTCAAATCTTCAAAAACTCACATTCTGTTTCGAAATTTTGTAAATCTTTTCAAATAACAGACTATATTTAATCATTTTCAAAACACTGACACCTTCCTTTCTCTTAAATTGATTTAAATTTTTTCAACAATGATGAAAAATAGCAAAATTGCCTTCAAATCTTCCAGATTCTGTTTTGAAAATTTTGGCAATCTTTTCAAATATTGTCTTAAAATTAGTTTAGTTTAGTTTCGAAATTTTAGGAAATAATTCAAAATTGTTTGAAATCATCAATTTTCTCATTTTTCCCAGGAATTTAAAGAAATTTTATTATTATCGTGAAACTTTTTAAAACCTTTAAGAAGCTTCAACATTTTTATTTCCAAATATTTTAAAATGTACGCTTTTTCTAACGTTTTAAAAAGGTTTTTATGTTTTAAATTTATTTTGAATCTTTTTAAAACTTCTAAATGTCTCTTAAACTAGATCGAATTTGCTATAAAATTTTTTAATCTTGCTAATGGAAAAATTTTTTATTTAAAATCGTCCGTATGCTTTTTCAAAATTTTAGGAAATAATAAAAACTTGTTTGAAATCTTTATCAATTTTCTCTTCAGATTAATTTAAAAAAATAAAAAATCAGTTTAGATTTCCCTAGGAATTTAAGAAAAATCATTCTCGAAAAATTTTAACAAAAAGTTTATTTTTTTAGAATTTATAATAATAATAATTTAATAATAATAATTTTTACAAAATCGAAAACTTGAATAAAAAATTTGAAATAAATCTAAGCAATTTTTCTGAACTCTTGAAAACAGTAATTTGTTAAAAAAAATTGTAACTAAAAAAATGAGGAAAACTTTAGCTATTAACAGATAAAGGGTCTTGTTTTTTTTCATTTATGAAAACTCTTACATCGTAAATAAAAAACAGCGGAATTCATCTAAAAAAAGAAACTTTGTTTAACAAACTAGCTGAATCTTATTTTTATCAAGAAGATGAATTTCCTAACAAGAAAGACGAATTTTACAATTAAATAATGGAATTCTCAATCAACGCAGATAAATTTTCAAACCAGAAAGATGAATTTTCAACCCAATAGTTCAATTTTTAACAAGCAAAAAAGTTTTTCAGCCAAGAATGAAAAAAAAATTCGCATAAATTATCATTTGAGGGGATAAATAATTTTGAATATGAAATGAAAGTTAAGAATAAATATATATCAAATTTCGAAAATTTTACTTCAAAATTTTTAATGTTTTGAAATGTTTGTCAAATTTCTCTCAAAATTTAAGAAATTTTGTCATTCACTTGAAACATTTTTTAATTCTAACAAAAAGCTTCTTTTTTTTCTTCTTTTTTTTAATGGCATACGATAGGATAGGATGATCTGGAAACCCCGGAAATTTCTTTCTTATATTATAGCGGTCACCCGGGAGAAATAAATGTCGAAGTTAATGATTTTTTGTATGTCCACAGGTGGCACTCGGGCCACAAACCCTACCAGTGCAACGTCTGCAACAAAAGCTTCTCCCAGAACGGAAATCTCCAGGAACACATGCGGATTCACACGGGCGAAAAGCCCTATTGCTGTGAAACCTGTGGTCGGAAATTTACAACTTCCTCTCAATTTAAACTCCACGTGAAACGTCACACGGGCGTAAGACCCTGGAAATGTGAATTCTGTGAAAAAAGCTTTTTGCACAAGGACACCTGGAAGTGTCACGTTCGCCGACACAATAATGAAAGGCCCTTTCAGTGTTCACATTGTAGTCGTGCGTTTACGGAACAGTGGGCTTTAAAAAAACATCTTCGATTGCATACTGGTGAGTTTTTATCCATTTGTCTAAGAGAAAATCTTTCTTCAATTATTTTCAAAATGTCTACCCTGGCCGGAAAACCTGGAATTGTCGCGGAATTTTTATATATCTAGAAGAATCTGGAAATATCGGATAATTTTTGTTTAAATTGCAACTATAAAATCTTTGAAAATTCGTTTTTTTTAGACAACTAATCTTCTTTGTTTAAAATTCATATTTTTTTGCTTGAAAATTCAATAGTTTGTTTGCATTTTTTTTCTCTACTGAAAAATATTTTGTTGTTGAAAATTTAACTCTTTTTTTTTATCAAAGACTACATTTTTCGTTCGCAATTTATCGTTTCTGGAATGAAAATTTAATTGCTTGGTTGAAAGTTAAATTCTTTTATTAAAACCTAATTTTCCGGTTCAAGATTCATTATTTTAATTTAAGATTCATCTCTTTTGTTGAAAATACGCCATTTTGTTGAAAATCTGTTTTTCCTTTGGCTGAAAAATATTTTTTTATAAACTGAAAATGTAACTATTGCAGTTAAATATTCCACCAGTTTAATTTAAAATCCATCTCTTTGATTGAACATTAATTTTCTTAACTAAAAATTTACATCATTTTAGTTGAAAATTTATTTCTATGATTGAATATTAATTGTTTAACTGAAAATTTAACTATTAAATCTTTGATTGACGATTTAGCTTTTTTAGTTAAAAATTCATGTATTTTGTTGAAAAATTTTCTCCCTCTCTTGACTGCAACATCTTTCTTAGTTGAAAATTCAATACATTTTTTGTTCACAATTCCTGTTTTCTGGAATGAAAAATTAAATACGTGGTTCAAAGTTAAATTTTTTGGTTAAAAATCAATTTTTTGGTTCAAGATTCATTATTTTAGTTGAAACTTCATCTCTTGTATTGAAAAATGACCTGGTTTGTTGAATTTTGTGTTGCTTGGATGAAAAGTATATTTTTTTTAAATCGTGAATGTAACTATTTCAATGAAATACTCCACCAGTTTAGTTAAAAATCCATCCCTTTGGTTGGAAATTAAGTTTTTTCGCTAAAAATTTATCTATTCAATTTGTGGTTGAAAAAAAATATGTTTTTTATTTGAAAACTCATCTTTTTTGGTAGAAATTAATCTTCTTGATTGAAAATTCAATTATTTTAGTTAAAGATAACTTTTTTTAATTAGTATTTTTTATTGAAAATGTAACTGTTTCATTTGAATATTATAATTTTAGTTAAAAATTTATCTCTATGACTGAGTATTAATTTTTCAACTGAAAATTTAAATTAAAAATTTTTGTTTTACGATTTAGCCTTTTTGGTTAAAAATTTATGTATTTGGTTGAAAATTCGTCTTTTTTGGAAAAAATTTACCTTCGTTTAAAAATTCATCTTTTTTTAAATATATATTAATTCCAGGTAAAGACTAATGATTTTATTTGAAGATTTATCATTTCTGTTGAAAATTAATTTTTTAATGTGAAAATGAACTTTTCCGGTTGAAATTAGAACTATTTTGTTGAAAATTTGCTCTTTATCTTGGTTGAAAAGTATTTTATTTTAACTGAAAATGTAACTATTCCAGTTTAATTTTTCACCGGTTTAGTTAAAGATTCATCTCTTTGGTTGAATATTAATTTTTTTTACTACAAATTTAACCATTGAATTTTTGTTAAAATTTTATGTTTTTTAATTGAAAATTCTTTTTTTTTTAATTATTCTTCTTGGTTGAAGATTAATCGTTTTAGTTAAAAATTCAATTATTCTAGTTACCAAATCATTATTTTCGGTTTACGATTTAGCCTTTTTAGTTGAAATTTAATGTATTTTGATAAAAATTCGTCTTTTTTGGTAGAAATTTATCTTTTTGTTTGAAAATATGCTATTTCAATTGAAGATTTATAGGTTTAGTTGAAAATGTATCAGTTCGGTTGAAAATAAATTTTATTACCTGAAAATTTAACTGTTCCATTTTTGGTTGAAAATTTACCTTTTTTAGTTCGAAATCCAACTATTTGGTTTCAAATTTGTCTTTGTTGATTGATTTAACCTTTTCCGGTTAAAATTATAATTATTTTCTTGGCCATTTTTTAAAAGTATTTTTTTTAAACTGAAAATGTTGAATATTTGATTAATTAAGTTAAAAATCCATCTTTTTGTGTAACATTAATTTTTTTAACTAAAAATTTGACCATTAAATTTTTTGTTAAAAAATTCTGTTTTTTAGTTGAAAATTCATCTATGTTGGTAGAAATTAATTTTCTTGATTGAAAATTCATATTTTTGGTTAAAAATTCAATTATTCTAGTTAAAAATTAATTACTCTATTTTTAAATTCCACTATTCTAGTTGTAGATTCATAATTTTAGTTGAAAGTTCATCACTTCGTTTGTAAGTGTAATTATTTTTTTTAATTATTATTTTTTAAACTGAAAATTTAATTATTCAATTTTTTTTTACGATTTATCCTTTTCAGTTCAAAATTCATGTATTTGATTGGAAATTCGTATTTTTTGGTAGAAACTTATCATCTTGGTTGAAAATTTATCTTTTTATTTAAAAACACAACTGCTGTAGTTAAATATTCATAATTTAATTTGAAAATTAATCTTTTTTTCTTCAAAAATATACCATTCCAGTTGAAGATTCGTAAGTTTAGTTCAAAATTTATCAGTTCGGTTGATAATAAATTTTATGAACTGAAAATTTAACTGATTAAATTTTTTGTTTGAGATTTTTTTTTAACTATTGCATTGAAAATTCATGTCTTTTTTTCTAAATCATCCTTTTCGTAGAAAATTAAACTTCTTGTTTGAAATTGCATATTTTTGGTTGAAAATTCATCTTTATTATTTTTTTTTTTAGGTGAGAAACCTTATTCCTGCGAAGTATGTGGAAAGGCTTTTGCAGATTGTTCAAATTTAACCAAACATAAAAAGGTATACAAAACGATGACGTGAACATTGATTAATTATGGAAGAAAATATTCGGTTTTTTACGACAGTTTGGTTTTTTGTTTTGATTGTTAAAGGTGCATAAGGAAAATAATAAGACGGCAGAAGTAAATGAGATACCGGAAACAACAGTTTGGCAGATTGTGCCAAATGCACAAGGAGTGAGCGATAATTCAATTGGAGATCGAATTACTGAAGTAATAGCGGCTGATAACGTTTCTGGAGATGAAGTTCAGCAGATTTATTACGTCGCTTATCAGGGCCAGGATATAATCGAGCAGCCGAGGATGCTGCAATTCAGTAAGTTTAATTTGAAAATAGAAACTGCATTGAAAGTGCGGAAAAAAAATGAAACGAAAATCCCATTATTTTCTTATAATTCACCACTAATTCCATTATTTTTCTATTTTCCCTGTACAAATATTTTTGAACTTCTTCGCTATTTGGCTGATATAACATGCCCACCATCTCGGGCAAAGAAATGTATACAGGAAATTTTTTTATTCGTTTATTACTAATTTTTTAAGTTTCGAATTGTACGACATTGAATAATTTTAAATCGATTATTAAAAGTGAACAAATTTATGTTTCTATTGTACTTTTTAAAATTATAATTTCCAAACGAAAGCCTTCATATTGGATATCGTTAAAAAATTAATTATATATAAAATTGAAAGAGTTTTTAAATCAGCAATTTGATTTCATCACATCAAAAAGTATAAAATATCAAAGCGGAAAGGTTACAAATTAAAAAAGCTTAGAGTTGGAGAATTTTGAAATAATTAGGTTCTAAATTTATCCATATTTGACTGTGATTTAACAACAAACAATGCTAAATGAAAGCATTCACCTTTTGTTATTTTATTAATATTTAAATTTTTAAATTTTTCTGTTTTGAAAGTATTTCAATAATTAGAAATCTTTTCCAATCAATAAGAATTCAAATAGAAAAGATTCGAGTATGAAAAGAATGAAAATTACAATCAAATTAAGCCTGGAAATTATAATTCAAATTGAAGAAACTTTTTGAATTAACAGCATTTAAAAAATGCAGGTAGATCGAGTTCAAAATACATGTGAACTATAAATTTGCCTCACTTAAAGATAATATAATTTGATGAGTTTAAAAGGTTAGACAAAATATTTTAGACCTGCTTTAATCCTTTCATTTAATTTATTTTAAAATAATTTCCATAAGAAGACTAGTGTTACGGAAAATTTTGCAATACTAAATACTGCCTTACATTTTTAGAGGTTGAAAGAAAGTTATTATTTTTATTGAAAATAATTTTTAAAGTATTCCCTTATCTTTGCAAATATTCGAAATTAAGAAAAATATAAAAGTAGCACTTCCATAAATTAAATTTAGAACTCACCCAACAAAATCTTTGAAAAATTCAAAATACCAGGATAGAATACAAAATTATCATCATAATTCAATGGAATTTTGTTTTGCAATACTGTTTTATTCATTTTTTGTCTGTCTCATGTTCTAATAAAAATTAATGGGTTTAAAAATTAATTTCATTTGTATAAATATATTTTATATAATTTAAACCGACTTAAATTATTCCTAAAAATTTTTTCGAATCTTCCGGATTCATTTTTGACAATTTTGTAAATCTTTTTATTTTAAGAAACTTTAAAATCTTGAAAAATCTGCATTTTATTTTAACTTGTTGAAATTTTTTAAATACTTATAAGTACCTGTTAAAATTATTCTAATTTTTCCTCATATTTTGAAAAGATACTTCAAAATTGAAAAAATTGCCATCAAATCTTCCATATTTCTTTTTCATAATTTGAAACATTTTTTGAAATGTTTTAAAATCTTTTTAAATATTCTCATAAATTAAATGTTTTAAAATAAAAAATGATAAAAAAAATGGTCCCAGCAATCGTAAGAAATTTCGTATTCTCTTGAAATGTTTTAAAATGCTTAAAAAGTTTTTGAATTTGTTGTTCGAAATATTAAAAAATCGATATTTTGTTTCAAATGACATTATTTTTCTATCCTTTCAAATCATCTAAACTTATTGAAATTTTTTCTCAAATTTTTTAATCCTGCAAAATGAAAAGCATTGCTTTACAATCTTCTACATTCTTTTCCAACATGTTAGGAAATTATTGCAAATCTTTTTAAAATATTTTCTTAAAATTAGAATTAAAAAATGTGTCCAGAATTTTCGGAAATATCATCATAGAATTTCACAGGACTTTATAATACCTTAGTCGACTTTGAAGAATTTCTTCACCATAAATGAGGCATTTTGTAGGGGTTTAAAGATTTGAACTCTGGTAAATATACAACTTCACTCAGTTCTACGTAATTCAATGGATATTTTTGATTTTTTGAAAGTTTTTTTTAATTGATCCTGAGTATCAATTGATAAAATTATTAAAGGATTTGAAATCTTTTTTGAAACTCCTTGACATTTTCAATAGCTTCAAAAAGTTTCTAAAAATTTTTAACGATCTTAAATAGTTTAGGTTATTTAAATTAAAAGAATACAATTTTTTTATTGATTTGAGTAATTTCGTAGGATTTCAAAGGATCGAAAAAATTTGAGTG
>JAWWLR010000128.1:3861723-3875738 GCA_035041075.1 Acraspis erinacei
CAAACACAAACTAAATGACCCAGCTTGCTCAAGATTTAACAGTAGTCTATTCATAGATGGCGTTGACGAAATAAAATTCTTATTTGCCGAAAAAAATTCCCTTATTCAAAAAGTCACTGACTTATCAAACAGCACTCGTAAATTGTTTATATTTTCAACAAATTACGGTTATAGTAAAAATAAAAAAATCTGTATCGAAAGAGTGTTCAGTTTATAATTTCCTTTTAAAAAATTAGCAAAATACATCCAGCGAATCCATACTAAATAATTAATGACCAAATTTATGCAGAAAAATGTTATTAACAATAACTTTGGTAAAACTTCGAATATCACCAAAACGCTCAAATTGTATGCTTCATTTATCCTTGGGAACCGAATAAAGTAATTTTCGCGAAAAAAGCTCGGCGATCGAAAAGTAGGTGGCTCACTTGGCAGATTTTGACACTAGTGATTTATATTATCTTTCAAATCCCAGATTTCGGTCTTAGTACCCAATTAAAAAAAATTATATATATATATATATATATATATATATTTCGATTCCTAATCTAAAAATCAAAGAACTTTGAATCAGAGGTAAGGAGTGAAAGAAGAAATTAAGAATGATTTCGAAGTGAATACCTTCATATCTATGGTCAAATTTGTATAGAAACAATACCCGACGCTCACAAATTTTTCAAGCGCTAACGGAAAAAAGTATTTTATAAAAGTTTACCAAAAACAGTGATTTTTGAAAAAGTATGAAAGAATAGACTATCAATGTCAGAAAAGTTTTTCCACCTGAGGTTCATAGGCAAGTAAATTCTCATACGTAATTTAGAGCAAGTTTTATAGAAATAATCAACAAGAATAACTGTCCTTTTGGACATTTTCCCGCTTATTTATTTGATATTTATTGCAAAAACACACAAAAAAACATTTTTACATAAACAACCGTCATTCATTAGAGACTTTTTAATACTTTTCAAATTTCTTTCAATTTTTGAAAGGCTAGACAGTCTTTAACAAAAATCAAAAAGAGAAATCTAATTGCCTACATTATTTAGAAAAATACTAGACATTCAAATAAAAAATTATTCTTTTTTGAGAATAAGGTGTATCATTTTTGGCTTCTAATTCTAAAATAATGCTTCTAATACGGCAAGGACATACAATTGTACCAAGCTGCATGCCTTTTTGAAAACTTGAGCCTAATTTGGGCGATTTTGGTTGAGCACAGAAAAGAAATTAGCATTGAATCAAGAAAACATTGGTCCCAATACGGACAATATAATATTTTCTTCATTCAGCAAAATTGCTTTAATGTAAAGATTAAATCTCAGTATTTTTTTTATGTTATCTTACATATAAAATATGAAAATAAGATTACAAGTGACATGATTCAATCTATTTCAATTCTTCCGCCTGACGTCACCTTGCACCAGTATAACCAGATTGCCGAATCTGTGGATGGTAAAATCTGACGATCAGGAATCATGAAATTATTTTTGGAATTGATTTTTAGTTTCACTTATTTCATTTTTACTTGAAGTCCCGAATGGCAATCTTAATTATGTAATTGTAAAGGCACATCCTTCACTGCTGATTCAACAATGTTTTGGATATATAAGAATGCACTTGCCATACATTGTTTGAACACCTGCACGTCATTGAATGAATGAACTCGACAAAAATATTTCAAATAAAAGTAGGTTACATGGTAATTTAATCTTTCTGTTTACAACTGTATAATGAAGTTACATGAAATAATATACAAAAAAGCATAAGGATTAATCAAATTATTAAAAATTTAATATAAAAACATAGTTCATGGCAAACTAGATAGTAAAACATTTCCGTGCACATAGAGCATATCATTTGATATTTTTAGTTTCTAAAATAATAGAACGAATGTTGTTGTAAAAATGTTAAAATGTGAAAGAAAATTTGTTTTCAACAGAAAAAGCGAGACCGAAAATATTGTTTGCATTGAAGTAAGATCTTTCGTGTGTATAAATTAAAATTATTAGAAACAATACGAAATTTTGATAAAGTAAAATTTTGTTGCAGTTCTTGCAATAATGATGAGATGGATATTTAGAAAAATGTTAAGTTTTATATTTTCAAATAAAATTTTAAAACAAAATCCCGGTGCAAGAATATTGTTATTGATTGTTGTTATTGAATATTGTTATTGTTATTGAATAATATAAAGAATATTGATATTGGGAGTGAAAAGGTATTTTCAAAAAGGAATTTCGTACAATTTATAATATCATTAAATGTTATTTTACATAGGTTATGAAGAAATTTAACTCTCTTTTCAAAACTTTCTAAAAACATGTTACAAGGGATGTTGGTAAATAAAGAGCTGACATCAAGAGAGAGGGAGAGAGAAAGAGAGAGATAGAGAGAGAAGAATATAATCGTCGTCTGTGTTTATATCTGGGCATTTTTCTTTTAATTTAAAATTGTTAGTGTAGTTTTCTTGAGGGGTTCATATTTCAGAAAGAAAATTGGACATTTTTATGTATTAAGTGGATTTTTCTAAACAAACAGTGAGGCTACCTTTGTCAGCATTAGTGAAAAAGATATCAGAATTATTTTTCTAAAAAGTTTTTGTCTTTTTTAGTTTTTTTAAATTTTTCTATCATCTTTGAGTATATGAACATCACTCTTAAAAGAATTGTTAATATTAATTATTACTTCGTCTCTAATTTTATTTTGTATGCCATTGTATCAAGGACTTCTTGTTTTAAACCTTTTTTTGATTTTCGTACCAAATATCTTTATTTGTCTTCAATTGGTTATGTTGATTAGAAAATAAGGATTCAAATTTAATTTGGTGTTTATTATTATGTAGTTATCAAGATCTTTAATTATTACAACAAAAATTTAAAATGTACTTTTTAATAAGAGCAGATTGAGACTATTAATTTTATAGACATGACGTTAATTAGAAATGATTAGGCAGACTCATTAATTTTTTGTTCACATCATCCTGTTCAACAGAAAAAAATATCATTTACAATCTTCTTTATAAAGCAGTATTATTATCTCATAATAATTTTCACTTTCAAAAATTAAAAATAATTAAACAGGTGATCAATATTTATTATCCGGTTTGTTTCATTAATAAAAACATATAAAAATCAGCATTAACAAAATGACATATCACTCTTACAACAAGGTAGTAAACAATAATCAGATTCGTTAACATGCATACCAACTTACCGCAATTTTTAAAGTTATATGGGTACTTTTGAGTAATTATATTATTTTCAAAGATATTGAAAGTTATTTAAACAATTACTTCATCAAAGTGGAAGAAATTTGCAACAATTAAAAATTTCAAACTTCTGTTTTTGAGATGTAGAATAATTTGACCTATATTTAAATACAGTCGAACTTGAATTTGAGTTCGGTTTTGGTGCTGACCTTCTGCCCTGATTAAGGTACTCTGACCATAAACAGTTAGGGACGTGTAAACCATTTCTGTTTAAACCTGCGTTTTAACAAATATTTTTTAAAAATTTTTTGCGTGATAAGGAAATTAAGAAGAAATATTGCTGTCACATGTTAAAATAAATGTTTTTCCTTATTGCGTATTTGATACGTTTGCGGTAACACCTTGCAAAACACTTATCAACACTTGACGGATTGAGATTACAAAACGCAGCAGTGGTATCTTTACGCACTGCACCTCCTTCGCGTCTGAAACCGGATGCAAGAAATTGATTGCAACAAATAATTCTTGTAAAATTGTTGAAAATAATTGTTCATTAACAAAATATACATATGAGGATAAAATAAATAATCGATTTTAAAGTTAAAGGAATTAATTCCTTTCTTATCGAAAATATAAATTTAAAATAATTTTTTATATCTTTATACACTACAATGATTATTTGTTGTAAACAATTTTAAACATAACAAAATTATCTTTAGGGTATCTATTTTTTGTAATTAAAATTTTTTAGCTCCCACACATAAATATTGTTCTAATTTCCTTGTAGAATATTATTTCACCAATAGAATATGTCGATTTTTTACCATGCAAATATTAACAATTCTACGGTATTTAAAAATGCCCTATTTTTATGAGTGAACACCCCTTGAAATGTAGTGTTTTGTTTGAATATATCGAAATATTTTTTAACGAACAAAGTTTTAAAATTTCATATAATACTGCAATTTTTTGCATCTTACGGTTGTGTTTCAATTCAGCCGTTCAAGGGGTAAAAAATCCGTTCTTAAGATTAACCTCCGAAAAAAGTTTTTCTTGAATTTCTCAAGAATTAATCGGAATAAAACTTAAGAATGTAAAGCATTGTCAATTTTAGCATCGAAAATATTATTTAAATCTCTCTAAAACAGCTTTTTTTAAATTTCAGTCTAAGGTTGAATTTTGGAATTATAACTGCACGAATGAGAAACAAAATAATTAGTTTTACATTTTTCGATGAAAAACACGGTTCCGAAATAATAATACATATAATTTCAAAATTTTATACAAATTAATTAAGTAAATATAATTAAAAGTAAGATATCTTCAAACGTAAAAAAAAAATTGTTTTGAAACTTTGTTCAATAAATAAAATTTTTTTATATTCAAACAAAAATAGACATTTTGGTTATGAAAACTGAAAAATTTCATGGTTTTAAATATTATGGACTTTTTAATTGTGTCAGAGAAAAAAATTGACATACTATATTGGTTAAATATCAGTTTATATGTGAAAAAAACACTGTTACTATAATGATAAATTTACATAAATTTACCTAGGGGTAGTAAACCTTTCTAAAAATAAGGTTGCATATGTTTTTTTCATTTTTATTGCAAAATATAAGTCGCTATAAGCGTTCTGAGATTAAAATTTAAAACGCATGTTAGGCATTATTTTTTAAAAGCAATAAATTAGCAGTAGGGTTAAATCCCCCCTTGCAGTGATTTTTTGCAGAAACCGCGAAATACGTTTATTTTGATTTTTAGTTTTCTTATGAACAATACAGTAAAACTGAAATTCAGTGAATTCGAAAGTTTCTGTATCAAAATAAATGCAAAAAATCAGGGCAGCAACCCTTTTGGTTAAATATATGGGTCTTGATAAGCATATTTTTGTAAGCAATAAGCTGACGTTCGTTTCGTAACAAGAAGTCAATAATTTCCGTCAATAATCTCATTTAAATGAAAACTGTTTAAATAATTGAATATCAGTTAACCATTTAATAAAAACTTGTAATTTCCCGATTACCAATGCTTTATTATTTTTTATTATTTTTTATTAGCTGGTGGCCTTGGGTGGAAACCATAAAAAACCTTAATAAGGAAATAACTGAATCAATATATCAAATGAAAATTAATTGCTTCATAAACCATAAAATTGACGCAACGAAACTATTTTGAATCGTTTTGGCAAATTTAATTAGGGGTGTTTCAAGAAAAGATTGGCATTTTCTCACTCTGTTGGGGCACTGAAATCACTCCTAATCTTGCTGTATCAGCTAAGAATGGCATTTATCATTACTCAATTGAATGTTGTTGAGAAGCCCGACCATACATGTAGACGGGAACAGGAATCGCATCATCCAGCAAATCGATTTTTGCAATGTGTTTACCAAGTAAATATAAATAATGCGTGGAACGTTTTACTTCCGGTACAGGCATAAAATCCGTAGCATCGATCGATATTTCCGCAACGCGGAAGCAGGAAGGTGTCTCTGCTTTGACGACTCGCGAGTATATGAGGAGGAGCAGATACCAAGAATTGTCAAAGCGACTCAGTTCAGTGTCTCAGAAAGTTTACCAGCACGAACAGCAAGATGACTCTACTAGGACTTCATTGCATCTTGTTCCTCTTTGCAGCGACTCTAGCAGTGGGTCAACATGTAGACGTACCAATAACCAGATATAACCAACCTGCTTATCAAATGATGCCATCTGTTTATCCAAATTATCAAGTTGCTTATGGAGGTTATTCACCTAATTATCAAGGTTATGTATCTGGTTATCAACCTTACTCACCATGGTCAACTTACGGATCCCGAGCAGCTCGAAGTGAAGTTACCCCCGAGGAAACTAAAGCCGAGGAGGCTAAATTCGAGGAAGCTAAACTAACTAAAATTAACTAATGGTAAATAAAAGTTACTAAAAACCAACTTCAAGTTACTAACTTCCACCAACTGCAAGTTTCTTTCTTCCACCGAGTTCAATTTACTCACCTCCAGCAACAGCAAGTTATACATCACCACCAACTACAAGTTACTTAATTCCACTAAATGAAAGTTACCTGTCTCCATCAACTAAAAGTAACTAACTATCAGCTTGAAGTTAATTACGTCCATCAAGTTCGAGTTACTCACCTCCAGAGACTACAAGTTACTCATCACCATCAACTAGAAGTTACTTTCATCAACTGTAAACTACTTACCACCACTGAATGGATGAAGGTCCAGAGGAAATTTTCAAGAAATTTCGATCAGGTTATTATTTCTAGAGATATTTTAATTTTTTGTTCGAAATTTGCTTGTTTAGCTGCTCAATCAACCTGTAATAGCCAGTATGCTTATTATTGAATGTGTACATAATTAAATGAAGGTTAGTTGTGTTAAAACATGTTATTGGACTCTAAATTACATTTTAAAGTATAATATAAACATCAATGCCGATTATATGTATTTTATTGTGTTCAGTATTAAATATCATTAGTACTTTAAAACGAGTTTTTTGCTTAATCAAAATTCCTATTAAAAAATAAGTGAAATATTACGAAAAACATCTACGAAGAAAATTTAGAGGTGCCGAACGATCAGTGGTTTGTAAGTAAAAAGGAGAATCCCTGTAAAAATAATTAATATTTTTAAACTATAAGTTATTCTATTTATACGATTGAGTATAGATATAATTTGCAATACATATATCGAGTTTCCAGAAATATACAAAATCATAAAACTGAGATATCTTTGGGACAACCTTGGCATATAAAATTGTAACATTACAAGATTTATTTATTTATTAAAATTAAAAAATGAATATTTTGTTTTTAAATTTGAGGAAATGCTTTAAAATATATAAGGAAATGTATTTCTGGCCCATTTTAATTTTTATTTTGTTTAAGTAATTCAATATTATTAATTTTATTTCAGCCAGAGCACTAAAGCTCTACGCCCTACATTTCAAGTTAAAAATTAAGAAAATTGCACCTTTTAAACTAAATATAAACTCAACTGGACCATATAGACGTCTCTTTATATATTTTAAACAGTTTTCCATAATTGCAGGATAATATTTAAAATTGAAGAAATTTACATGAGATTAAAATCAAATTTAAAATCCTAATTAACATCCAATATTCAAGTTGATGAGCAGAATTCTTGAAAATAAAATCAAGAATACAACGAACAAATTTGGACAATCAACATAAAATGTTCCCATTGCAATCTTAAAACATTCCTGTTTTACTCTAAAAAATAAAAGAAAAAGAAAAAACTTTCTTTCTTCTTTTTTATTTTTGTCCAAAGGGAGAAGTTCTTTTGGGAGAAGTTCCGCTGGAAAATTTTAAAAAAGGTTAACAATTAACATGATGGCAGCGTCTTTTCTGAAAAAATTAAACAACCATTTTCTCTAAAAACCCACTTTTAATTTTTTTTAAATTTTTACTTTATTAATCAAGATATCTAGCAAGTCTAATGCTGCCTAAATAACTTTTGAAGCCATGATCATTCTTATTTCTTACAATCGAATTTTCTTATTTTTCTTCGAAAAAATGCTACGATAGAAGTTTGCACACCTAAAAAAGTTCTATGAAAAATGTATTGTTATTTTGCAATATTTTTTATAGTTTACGCGCAAAATTCAAACATTACATTTTTAGGAAAAAAATTCTCCCCGTCGCAAAAATGGTTTAGCTAGCAATGTGCTGATAGGATGCCTTTCTGGTATTACTAGAAACTTTTGAAAAGTATTTGGTAGAATCAACAAGGTGAGATTTTTCAGAGATTGTTTTTTTTTCATTTTTTGAAAATTTAAACAAAGTAATAAAAAAAGATTTCTTGAAAAACCCACCTTTTTTATTCTTCTAAATATTTTTTAGAAATTGTACTAATAGAATAAACGTATCATATCAACGATTTCTGAGGCCGGGAGAATTTTTCTCCCCAAAAATTTAATTATTCACATTTTCTCGTAAACTATGAAAAATATTTCAAAAGAACAAGAGACAATTTTCATGGAACTTTTTTAGACGTGCAAACTTTTGTCTTAACATTTTTTCATATCTGTCACAAATATGCCAAAAGTTATAGAGGTTTAAATAAAATTCCGAGTTTTTGAAAGACAAAGCACAACATTCAAATATGCATAACTTTTTAGACTTTTTGCACATCGGAAAAATACGTATCACCTAATTTCATGTGTAGGACCCTATCTGATTTGAAATAAATTCGGTCTATTTAAATATTCGTTCCAGATTCTGATGAACTTATTATCTTCTTTTTAGACTGCTAAGAAAACTTAATTTTCTAAATTCCCGGACTTTACCCTGACGAATTTTTAATTTTGTATGACCTTTCAAAAATCAAAAATAGCGATCTAATTTTGTAACATTCTAAATATAAAACCTTATAAACAAGGAATAACAAAATTTCTTAAGAAAAATTTTCAATGTACCATTATTGCAAAAATTATGATTCTAAATTATACTTCAGTTACGCCTGAAATAGTAATTTATAGCAATGTCGCAAATCCACTTGCTTATGATCGTTTTCAACATAAAAATTGTGATTTTTTAAACTTGTTTCAAATTGCAGTATGTAGTATAATATTCTATTCTCTAAAGTCAAATATTTCTTATGCGATTTAAATTTGATACTTGAGTGATTTTTCCATCCCCTTTAGAAAAATTCGAATAAAACGTGAAAGCAATGTTACGTAGATGTGAATATCAATTGTTTAACAAAGAGAGAAAAAACACAAAAAGCGATTTTCTTATATTAAACACTTGGCAGTTAAAAACAAAAAATTTGGCACATTTAATTTTTTAAATGTAGGTGTTGAAACGATTGAAAAACTTGTTAAATTTCGCGTCGATTGACCTCTAATACAACTTTTTGAAGAGAATGAACCAAGTGAGTAGTTTGTTTTAGAGAATGCAAATATTTTTCCGAATTCTGCACGTTGACTTCAACTTCTGGGAAATCCCAGGACAGTTATATAAAAAATTTGAAATTTACACCACACAGCCTTTGAAGCATCAACTTTAATATAAACAAATAAAACTTGAAGCTTAAGCAAGTAAGCTGCGTAATATCAATTTAAGATGTTTCAAGGAATTCACAGAATTCAATCAATTCTGTACATATCTGGAAATCCTTGAGATTCTTAAGTTTCTTGGATTTCACGAGTTTCATGAATTCCGTGAGCTCCTTAATATCCTTGAATTTCTTGAATTCATCAATTTCCTTGAATCGTATGAATTATATGAATTCCGCGAATTTTTTGAATTCTGCGAATTCTATGAATTCCGCTAATTCTATGAATACCGCGAATTCCTTCAATTCTGTTAGTTCCGTGAATTCCGTGAATTCCATGAATAATACCAATTCAACACGAAATGTGACATTGAGCTGAACGTTTGAGAAAATAAAGAAAAGGGACTAAGGAACGTTAATTTACTTATATATTTTCATATACAAAAAAAATCCCCAAAAAATGTTTTTTTAGTTGCAAAAATGTAATAGTACATAAACGTTCGTTAGACCCTTTTCTTTATTTCCAAACTTGTCAGTAAAGTAGAATTCGTATAAGAGGAATTCTTGAAATACACGCAATTCGAAGAAATCACGGAATTCGCCGAATTCACTAAATTCATGGTTTTCCCGGAATTCATGGAAATCATGAATTTGCAAGAATTCACGGAATTTCTCGAATTTAGTACCTCGACTTAGACTTCTTGGAAATCCTAGGAAAGTGCATTTGTTAATCAGAATTTTTAATAACAATGATTAATTAAGGGATAAAATGAACAATGATAAAAAAATGAATTATTTGTACCAAAGAGTTTCTGTTTAATGCATTCTTTAATAAATATTCTTCATAACAGTGGTAAATATTGTTGACTCTCCATTTCTGTCATGGAAGTTTTATTTTCGCAGGCGAAACTGATGATTGCACAGAAAAATTGCATTTTATATATCCAGAGGCGCTTATTTATTAAATTTGTTTATGAAATTTGTTTGTGACTTTCAAAAACATAATGCTATAGTGTTTGATTTTAATGAAACAATGATTTTACTCAATTTCGCGGGGGAAAACGTGATGAAAAGAGCTTCTATAAGTCTTCAATGTAAAAAAAAATCGATTTTGTTCATAAAATGGTGTATAAAAATTGAACGGATTGCAGGGCAGGCAACTCAAATATGAAAAATATGGTTTTTGGAATTTTTTAACTTCAATAACAAACAAAAAGCACCTTTTTTTACAAAATCGGCTTTGACGGAACTCTTCCGAATTTCACTGGCTTTAATTTAAAGAATGAAAATATGAAATCGAATAAAAATGGTAGGCTCTAGGTCATTTTGATCAACCAAGGCTGGGGCGCAGCTAACGCCGTATCAATGTGACGGGCCCCCCGAGGTTCAGGGGCCCCTAAATAAGAATTAGTGAATGAATTTTTTGTTTATTTTCCTAAAAAGGGCCCCCCAAAGAAATTTTGATACAAGGCCCATTCACGCTCTGTACTTGTATTAAATAAATACTCTGTACCTAAATTGAGTTTTGATGATCTAAGGAAAGCCAAAGTTAGCTCCTTTGACATGGGCTGTTCGTCTACATTTATATAAGTTTACTTGCATATTGTTTTCGAGGAACTGTTAAAGGAAGTTTGCTTTCTTCTTATTGGGCTTTAGAAGTGAGACATGAAGATGGTGCAATGCACTTTCCTCACTTCTGTTGTTAAGATTCAGGCAAAGCATTTCGGCTATTTAGGCCGCCTGCTCTGCATGTGTCTGGAGATTATCAAGCCCATTGTCTTGCTCATTAGTTCATCCGAGCACAGTGCTAAATCAAGAACTACACTTCTGTTTATATATGTAATGTGGGAGTATCACCACGACTAAGAATAATCTCTGACGCAGATTTTTGTGCTGTTCCAAATTGTATGGTGAATTTTTGCGACACGGCACAGCACCCTTGAGAATTCATACCTTTGTATTCATACCCTTGACATCTATTAATGACCTTAGTGCTTTTTCGCGTAGCACCTGGAATATGAAGCCACATCTATTAAACCCACTAATTCTTTCCCCGTATAAGCTTAGTTAGAACCACTGAGGCGCCTCTTCTGTCTGAAGATTCCTGTCTCAGCCATTGAATTGTCCTTCGGGGCACCTGGAACACAAGGGTCCTGATTGATTTTTCGAGGTGACTAACAGCTAGAATCTAGATCATCTCCTTTGGTCTGGTTTTCTGCCTGCTAGAGCATACCTTTCAAGAAGCATTTCGTACAGTGGGGTTTTCTAAGCTCAGTCACGCCAGGATTAACTTTGTAATCTCGGGGCTGCCGGGAATCAGTACGGACACTCTGCACTATCTTTGCAGCAGGGATGGCCACGGACCATTTTCAGTGCTTCCCCTGCCTCGCTTTTTCTCCATTTCTATTCCCTTTCTTCGAGCTTACCCCATCCTCCCATCTACTCGGTCTTGCGTGGAATGAAGTGCATACAGCCGGGAGCGACCGTGATCACACCCAGGTTACCACCTCCTCGAGCTCTATCCTAGCAAAGGCAGTTAGAGTGGGGTTTGCGAGTTCACAGACTTTAGCTCCCAGAGCTCGTACGTGGCCATTCCTGCTTTGGAGGCTGGTTTCCAAGTTAATTCTCGCTTTGAGACTAAACGCTTGTTTTTTCTCCACTAGCCAGTCCCGCGGCCAAATGTTCCCTGATCTGAGAAAGCTGTCTTGAATCTGGGGGCGAAACCCTCACAGGGTAACACTTATTATTTGTAGAGATTACCTCCCTCACCCTATCTAGCTTCTTAGGAGTATTCAGAGTAACCCGACGTGACAATTATATCCAAGGCATTGTTTGCTATCTACGTGAAAGTAAGGCATTGTGTTTTTAAATTTCTCTACTTTTCCAACTCCCTGTTCGCGGTAATGTTTTTGGAGTCCTTTATTCTCTTATCCATATTCCGTGCACGAGGAGTTACTCCAGATGATTTTACAACATCACAGGCCCTTCGTGGGGAGCCTTGGATGCTGTTTGAAAGGCGCGCCATGCAGGCTTTAAATTTCTAGGCACTGCTACAGATTTTTCTTTCTATAAAAAGCCCAGCCAACTGTTGTTGCACGGCAACAACTTTCTTGTTGTCATCGGTGTTAGATATCTTCACCATTCTTGATAGGATGGATTCTGAAGAACCGAATTCCTTTGGTGGGTCGCACGGGTGCCTTCCCGCTCTCACGAAGTGTTTGAAAGAGATAGGTGTTCGACCAACATTATTTTTATAACTTATCAAAGAGGTATCTTCCCGTGCATTTAATACGGATCAAAGAATTATATATCTGACATAATCCATAGGCATTACATATATAGCCATACTACTTTAGGCAAAGTATATAATCAAATAATTATTATTCACTTTGCCTAGGTAATATGTATAATCCTTAGGCATTATGCATAATGCCTGGTACGAGATATGCAAATTATATAATCTTGATTTTGAATATAATTATGCAATTAAAGAAGGGCCTGAGAAAATGATGAACAGTTATAGAATTCAAAACACGTTTACTCGCTATTTATTACAACATGGTTCGCTGTATTGGCATTTTGATTTGATGGCAAGGAATTGCTGCGTAGCCACTGTCCTCAGTGACATCACTTTTTCTTGCTGAATTTAATGGACGGTCAAAAGATTCGGTTTGCATGTAGAAAACTACGATCTGAAAAAGGGTCAATTTATTACAACAATATTGAAAAGTATAATCAATTTTTAATTTACCATTTTCATCAGATTTTGAGTTTCTAAAATTAAAGTCGAATACAATTTTTAAGTATTCGTGACAAGTGACTTAAAATTTTTTTTTACATTTTTTGTTTAACAACAAAGTTATTTTTTTGATAATTTTCAGAAATGCCATTTTTAAAGATTTTGATATTTATTAAAAAAAGTCTTGAATCAGTGCAAGAATAGGGTATCCACTTAGGCGCATAAAAAAACAGTTGATTGCGCAAAGTTCTAATAGCAATGAAAACTTTCTTTTGGGAGTCAAAAACACTCACCTAAAGTTTTATAAAAAAATTCCTTCTGTCTCCGCATCGTAGATATAGCTTAAACTCTCAAAAAACGAAGCACTTCTTAAAATTTTAACAGCAAAAATGATTATTTTGTTTAGATTTAAATTAGCAATAAAAATAGTTCAAAGCAAGCTGATTCATAAATGCATGGCGATAATTCCGTTAAGATATTGTTTAACCCTCCCTAATTGACTTTGAAGTTAAAAAAAATCGAAAAAAGTTGACTTTTTCGCTATTTTCTTAGAGTCACGGTAAATTTATCGACTATTTGACCACAATTATAATTGCCACACTTGTATTACAGGTTTATACAATAGTAAACGTTAAAAAAAATTAAAATAAAGTTGTTATTTTGTTTCTGAATAACTAATACTTTGTAGCCATGCCCTTTGCAGCTTTGTTTGGATGTTTTCTTGTTGCAACGCGAATTCTAAGTGCATCCCAAACATTGCCGATCGGATTTAGATCTGGGGATTGAGCTATGTAGTCTAAAAGCTACACTTTTCGCATTTTTCACAATTCCTGGACAAGCTTTGACTTATGTTTTGGACCATTATCATGTTGAAAGATCCAATCTGTAGGCATCTTTTTCTTGGCATATGGTAACATTTCTCCTGACAAAATATCTCGATACATCACACTATCAATGATGCCTGTAATCTCGTGCAATGGACCTACTTCTCGCAAAGACATAGCTCTCCAAACCATTACTGATCCACCTCCATGTTTAACTGTTGGAA
>JAWWLR010000128.1:3939365-3956850 GCA_035041075.1 Acraspis erinacei
AAATCTAAAAATATCAAAATTCACTGCAAATTTAAACTTAATAAATAAAATGTCACTAGAAAGGACCCTAGAAACTCTTGGCACGGAAGTCAAGGCTTGTTACCGGAAGTTCCTATGCCAGTTTCACTCCCGTGTTTCGACTACACTTCGGTAAATCTTGGCAAGGCAAAAATGGTAGTAAAACATAAACTATAAAATTGCAATATAGTTATTCGAGATTATTTTTACATATAAAATTACACTGGCTCAAAGTTAGTTGAATAAATTAAAATTGTCACTGTAATTATGGATAAAAATGATTATACAACTAAATCTCTCTCGTTGCTTAATGACACATGCACTTGTGCTAAATTGAAAAGAGACCCAACAAGTAATGTACAAGCTGAACTCAACTCTCTAATAGACGAAATATTAATACTTGGTTTCATAAACTCAGATATGGCTAGATCACTTAAATGTACTAATGGTCTTCCACCAAAATTTTATGGTCCTCCCAAAATACATAAGACAGGATGCCCTTTGAGGCCTGTAACATCTTTTATTGGTTCTAGGCTATACAATATCTCAAAATACATGAGTCTTCCTATTAAATACATTTTGGGGAAATCATCAAGGCATGTGAAAGGTAGTTGGCAGTTTGTCGAAAATATCAACAAATTTAAAATTCCTGAAGATTTTGAAATTTTCTCACTAGACGTTAAGCTTTTGAATACCAACATACCACATGATTTGGTTTTTAAATGCAGTCGAAAATAATTGGCTAAAAATAAACTTACACACTAAACTACCTTTAGATTTTTTCTCAAAGAATTAAAAGTTTTGTTTAACTAATGCGTTCTGTTCTTTTCAAGGAATATATTGTAAACAGATTTTCGGTGTCCCCATGGGATTTCCGATTTCTGCGGCCATTTCTTATCTTGGAATGGAAGAACTTGAATCGGAGGTTTTAAATAGCTTATTACCACAAAAACGTTTGTTCTTTTATAGGTGTGTTGATGACATCCTGGCCTTCTTACACAAAGACTTCATTAATGACTTTAAAAACACTTTTAGCAATCATCATAATAGAATACAGTTTACCATAGAACGTCAGATCAACAAAAGTATCAATTTTCTAGACATTATAAACAACTGGTTTAGGAAGAATACCTGGTCTGGTCGTTACACAAATTTTAGATCTATAACTTACCCTCCATATAAAATTAGTATCATAAATAGCTTAGTTGATCGAGCAACAAAACTTGCACAGCCTTCCTTCAATGACAAAAAGCTAGACATAGTAACAAAAACTCTTGAATCTAACGATTTCCCAACTGATCTTATTGCAAGGCAGATAGAACATCGTCTGCACACTCTAAATACAATTAATAATAATGTCAACAACAATGTCCAAATCGATGGTCTGAATCTAGATCAGGTTGTAGTTCTTCCATACTGCCCATTAATTTCCAAATTTTTTACTAAATTCCTTAAAAGCTATAACCTCAAGGCAGTTTTCAAGCCAATAAAATATGCTTTAAGATGCTTTAGTAACCAGAAGTATTTAACACCTATTGAAAAATCTATTAGTACCGTATATAAAGTTATGAGTAAGGACTGTGAAAAACATTACATTGGGCAATCTAAGAGATACATACTGACAAGAATAAAAGAACACAGGAGAGACTGTATTAATTTTGTTAAAAAAAACTGCTTTATCTAAACATGCTATAGAATTTAACCACGAATTTGATTATGAAAACTGCAGTATTTTAACTAAAGAACCTTGTTATTACAAAAGACTAGTTATGGAAATGTTCCATATCGTCAAGAATAGAAACAACGTTAATTTAAAATCGGATATTCATGGTATCAGCGACATCTATAATAGTCTAATACTATCCACAAATCGATTAAAAAAATTTAAATCATATCTTTTCACTGTGAGACGTGAATAACCATATGTTAATTGCGATATATTCAGTCTATATGGTAAAAGTCGGAAATACTTAGTTGTGTAGAGCTTTTTATCATGTAACTTAGGTTTTACGAGCTCTTCACAATTTTAATTTATTCAACGAACTTTGAAGCAGTGTAATTTTATATGTACAAATAATCTCGAACAATTATATTGTAATTTTATAGGTTATGTTAAACTACCATTTTTCCTTTGAAAAGGACTACCGAAGTGTAGTCGAAACGTCGGACATTATGATTTGAGGATACTCTCAATCAGTTCAAATAAATTATGCCCAGTAGTCAATAGCACTTCCACACTTTTTTATTAAATGTCATCATATTTGTTTACAAAATTATCATTTGAAATTAATTGAGTTGTAGTTTTTCTGATTTTTAATTTTAGTTCTTCACTTTCTATATTTTTAATACAATTTTCAATATTGGCAATTATGTTATTCATTGGAATTTTGTTGACATTAAAAGGAATGCCATGCTTATTGCCTAAAGATACAGTAAAGGAATACTTCAATTAAACTGATTATACATATATTGAAAATAATTTATGTTTAGAAAAAAAATTCACATTTTTTTATAAACTCAAAAAACTAAAGTTGCCAGGGCTGCCAGTGGTTAATGACTGTTTTGAAGGATGAAGCGATGCGGTTATTCCGTGGCGAACCGCTATTGTGCAACTTTTCAGAAACCTCAATGCTTTTAATTAAAGACATTGATTCGTAAAATTATTAAGTAAAGGTGAACACCTTTTTAAGCAACATTTATTCATTGTTTAAATATATTTTGAAACAACTGAATTAGTAAGAGCGACATATGAACAAAAACGTTAGGAATCAAAGAACGCATTATTTAGTTCTATATTAACCTTGCACGTTTTACGTATTTTACGACTAATCCTGTTTTTAAATACGGGGACTATATTAAAGTCTTCGGAATTAGAAAAAATCTTCGTCATCATTTATGTCTTCGACATGGGAATGGCAGGGTGTATTTGTTGTGTACCTTCATTTGTAATACAATTTTTTTATCTTTAGCTTGCGTTGTATTTGTATTCGTCGTTATTACAGAATTCGACGTGAAGGTCTTTGAAATTTCCTTTAGCCCAGTCTTACATTTCTCCAGAATTTTTGAGTACCCGCTCTTTTGAGAATGCCACCAATGCCATCACAAGAAACTTTGCGATGTGCAGTTGCATGGAAATTCCATTCCGCTTTACATCTGAAATCTTGCTCGTGAAGTGTTAAGTTGGAAAAGTTCTTACGGGTTTGGTACTGTGCCTCTGAACCATCTGAATTGTTTATAACAAAGTTCACAGTAATTTCTAGTTTTTCTCGTAAAAAATATATTGGTTTTGTTCGATAGAGATACACAGATATCGTATTGTGTTCTTTTATGTCTGACATTATAGCGTAAATTGCCCGTTTTAATTTATCTTTAGCTGTTCTTTAGTATGTCACAAAAGGATGAACGGTCACTTGTGTTTTTGACCAATGCTTACTTTGAGAAGCATCTTGTGAAGCACTCGTGTGGTTTTCAGAAAAAAACTGGTCGAACAGGAATTTGAATCATTAATAAAGTATACTTCTGGTTATTGATATACATACTTTGTTGTTTGGCAATAAAACCAGGTCGAAGATGTCGTTTCGTATCTTCGTTTAAGCTGTTTATAAATTCATCTACTGGGGCAACCACAGTTTCTAAATCTGATCGATCCACGTTTAACCATTGTTTAATTTTTATATCTTCCACAACATTTTCGACGTATTCTCTTTCTGAAAGAAGTTTAAGGTTCTCATCGCCTTGGCAGTTCGGACATTCATTAAAATAACACGGTATTTGTGCAGGATTAAAAATCGACTGGGCTATCCAATACTTTAAAGTTGGATATGGTAGAGAATGAGATTTAACCAATTGTTTTATATTCCCATCAACAAACATAAGTTTAGTTTTCTGATAAGGAATTCAGACGCAAACGTTGTGGGTACCACTTGTACCAGCAAGAACGCACTCCTTCGGTCTTAGTTTGGAAAATTTTGAAAATCCAATTGGTTCCGCAGGAAAAGCGACCTTAAAAAGTTCATAAAACTCTCTCAAATTACATCAAACTAAACGTTTATTTTCTCTCCATTTACTTTCACGGATTACTTTCACGTTATAAAAATCTTTTACGCACAATACAAAAGGGTTTTCCCGCTTTTGTGTCTGAAGAAGATATAAAACCTTTCCAACTGATTAATTTTTTAGCTGTACAAGCCGTGTGATAAACACAATTGAAAACGGATTGAAACTTTTTGATTGTACAACTGTTCGGCAAAATCGTTACAATTGTAATTTGTCTTCTTTTGCTTAATTCAGCTTTTTGTAAATTTTCCTGCAAATGAACTACAATTTCGTAATTTTCATGGACACGATTTTTAGCAAAAGACTTGCAGCATATCGTTTCACACACTTTTCTGAAGGCGCCTTGCTTTTGTTTTTTCATTTTTGGCTAAAGAAAGTTGATCTCTTCTTCTCCGAGGATTCGTAAACAGGCATTTAGAGAAGAAACGGCTTTCTCTTTGTCTACTTTAAAAAATGAAGTGTCCCTTTCGGATAAAATATAACTGTCCACATCCATGTCAATTTGATCTGAAAATTAATCTTAGTTAATTTCATTGACGTGAGAATCAGGATCACTAGGTGTATCAGAAGACGTTGTTTGTCATCTAGAAAAATTTGTTACGACAACTATTACAAATAAAATTGTTGTTTGCAATAAATTGAAAATTTTCGCAGTCTCGCTAATGTGATTTTTACGCTAAGTACGGTACACGTGAAATGTGAGAATAATGTTCTTTTATTTTTCCATTGGAGGATTAGACAAGCACGGTTGTCGCGAATACAGAAACAAAAGCGAATCGCAGTGGACGTGGCGAGGTGTGGCATAATGATGGTCGCTTCGTTGTTTAAAACTTTAAGTTTGAATTGAGCGGCTGAAAGTAAAAACGGGACACATAAAGTTTGGGAGTAAAAATGGAACATACATTTTTCGGATTAGAAGGAAACAAATGAATCTTCCGAGTAAAAAAGGAACAAAATTTGTTCCGAGCAAAAATAAAACAAATTAATTCTCCGAGTAAAATCGGAACAAACGAGCGCACGACTGGAGGGAGGGGTTACACGCACGAATGGTTGATGGGGATGTGTACTCGAACCGTGCCCACTGCTCTGTCATGGATCAACATTTTCAAGAGGCCTTAATGAAACGATAACAAAAAAGGAAAATACATTTAGCTTACAAAAATCAATGAATTTATAATAACTGCTAATCTGCTTTTTATAAATCTAAACATTACTTTTAATGGAAAAAATCGACATTTTTATTCATTGAAAATCAAAGTTTTTAGAAAATATAAATTTCAATGACTAAGAGTGAAATAAAAATAGTTAAATTTTAATGAAATATGCGTGGCAGATAAACTGCAAAACTTATAACTTTTATCAATTATTATGATTTACAAGATTTAATTCCTAAAATAAAAATCTACATTATGTTTTCAATGCTCTGAATTAAATAATTAACAAGTGAACTTTGAAATTTTCAAAATTATATTGTTTTAAGCAATATTAAGCTAAAAACATTAAAAATTAAATAGCTTAAGACATCTTTGAAAAGCGATTTCTACTTTAAAACTAATTAAAAATTTAATGTTTTGATTCTTAAACCTAATTGTAAACCTGATTTCAAATTTAAAGCCAAATTTAAAACAACATTTTGGTGCACTTCGCACCAAAATTTCAGGACGAATAGTCGAATTTTATGGGTTCAAAGACTTGGTTTAATTTATTTAAAATAATTTTAAAAGTTTTGATTAATTTTAAATCTTTTGAAAACTTCTCAATATTTCTTAAAATTAATCAAATTTTTTCTTCGAAGAATAAGTGCCCAGACCCATTGAAAAAAATATTTTATTTATTATATTTACAGTTGATAAAATAAAATTTTTTAAATAAAAAATTTAACTTTAAATGCTTTCACTTTTTGCTTATGCAAGTCTTCAGGACTGTATCCGTGACTGATCAGTGAGCACGGTTCGAGCCAATATCCCCACCAACCATTCGTGCGTGTAACCCCTTCCTTCAGTCGTGCGCTCGTTTTTCCCGTTTTTAATGGAGAATTAGTTTGCTGCGTTTTTTCTCGGAAGAAATTTTGTTCCATTTTTACTCAGAAGATTCGTTTTTTAGCTTTTTACTCCGAAAAATTTATTTCCCGTTTTGACTCCCAAACTTCATATGTCCCGTTTTTACTTTCAGCTGCTCAATTATTTTATCATTAACCACTGGCGGTCCCAAGACGAAACTTTGAGAACCTGTGGAGCACATGTATCTCTTCTTATAAACAAAATAAAATAAAAAAAATCATAGGACACGTATTTTCAAAACCGCGATTTTAGTTTTTTGAATTTTTGAAAAAATGTGAAAATTTTTTTTTTCTAAACATGTATTTTTATATTTAGAAATAAATGTCAATGCAAATTATTTCAGGACTTAAAAAGTAAAATCGGTTTATTAGAACTGAAGATATGGAATATTAAAAAAAGGTTACAAAAATTTTCAAATTCCCACATCTCCGCCATTTTTTCGAATTTTCAAAAATCACTTCAGGGAATTTTTCTTCGCGAATATATAACTGTATACGCCAAGTTACAGCCAAATCCCATTCCATGCAGAAAGTTCTTGTTCTCACTTGACATGGAATCCAGCTTAAAATTTTAAATATTTATTATATAATATAATATAAATTACAATATTAAAATGAGATAAAAAGATATTTTGATTCTTTAGTATCTTCTTATTATATTTCAAGAAGAAATAGCTTCCCTTGAATAAGAAACTTGTTTTTTTTTCTTAATAAAGTTAGAATATGGCTCCCGCTCGCGGCATTTTTTGCCAAGCGCAGAGATTGGCTATATCTGAGTGACGTCATTTTTCGCGGGAATATTCAAACTACCTAAATTATTCAAATTTAAAAAAAATTAGAAATCGTTTCTAAAAATGCGTTTCAATGTATAAATGTCTCTAAACAGCTGACATGTATTATTATAAAATAATAATTAATAATAATTACAAAGAAAAGGTTGAAAATAGTCACCATTGACGCAAAGCTCTTCCGTGATACATTTAAATCGTTCTAATTCCGGGATACTTAGGTCGTTCAGAATACATTCATGGCAATATGAAAAAGCCGGAAAAACATAAAAAATGTTTAATAAAAATTTTTATATATATTAAGTCGTTCCTATACAACAAACAATATTTCCTTTTTTTTTAATTTCTTAATTAATAGTAATTAAATCGAGATATATAGAATTATAATTAAATATTTTTGCTCAAAATAGCTTCAGATACGAAAAATAGTATAAATAGTATTGTTGATTAAAATTTTATTATTTCGTTCAAAATTATATTATTTTCTTGAAAATTTAACTGTTTTGTTGAAAATTCGTCTTTTTGACTTAAAAATTCAATAAATTTATTTTTCTTGACTAACGATTTTTCTAAATTAAAAATTCAACTATTTTGTTGCACATTTAGCACTTTAGTTTAAAATATTATCTCTTTGGTGTAAAAATTTCAGCTTTTATATTAAAAATTGCAACTTTCTCGTTAAAGTCTAATCTTTTTTGGTAGTCAATTAATTTTCTAGTTCAAAATTTAACTGTTATGAACAAAATTCATATTTTCAGTTCTAAAATTTAACAATTTAATAGAAAACTTTATTATTTTCTTAATAATTCGGTCTTGTTAGATAAATCCAGCTGTTTTTAATTTGTAGTTACAATCTTTTTTATTGTTGTTTACATGTCATCTATTACATTTCTTGTTAAAAAATCATGTTTTTAGGTTGTTTTAAATTAAACTAGTTAGTAGAAAATTTATACTTGTTAAATTTTTTTTATATTTTGTGAAATTTCGTCTTTTTTGGTACAAAATCAATTTTTTCGTTCCAACTCCAAATGTTTATTTGATAATAACAAACAAAAACTATATGAAAATGCATAATGATAAATATTCGAATATTGCGAGTTATAAAATTTCCTGAAACGATATCTTTTATAATTCTTTGAATTTTTTAAATATAACCAAAAAATCAAAAAACAAAGAAACCTTTTCTTTTCGTTTTAGGAAAAATTTTATATTTATTTAAAGTTTAATAGGAGCGTTTGGTGCGTCTGTACAAATTTGATCGTTGGATATAATGTGCCGTAATTTTTTAAACAAAGAAAACTTTTACGATTTTCTAATAAATCTTTTCAAATTTGGAGAATTGGCCACACCCGAAAAATACAAAATTCTCTAAATATTTCCTAATCGTTAACATTGAAATTAGTAAAATGGCAGATGTTTCAATTTTCAATTAAAAAGAAAATTTCACAACTTTGAAGTAATCCTAACAAATTTTGTGAGTTTTTTAAACTCGATGAATTAGATATTCTTTAACCTTATCTGAATCGATAATTTCGAAAATAAAGTACTTGTTTTTTAAGCATTGAAAAAATAAAATTTACATCAATTTTTTAATGAATCTGCTCAAAGTTAAAAAAAAAATTTTAACTGGAAATAATAGATGGTCCTAAACTTTTTATAAATCCATAAGTTTAAAATAATAAAATGGGAGGTGTTTTAATTTTCGAAACAAAGAAAACTTTTACAATTTTCAAATAAATATTTTTAAATTTTGTGAATGTGTCACACTCGAAGAATTAAAAATGCTATAAATATTTTCTAATTGAAAAGAATAAAATGACGGGTGTTTTGATTTTTGAAACAAGGAAAACTTTTACAATAATTGTAAATAATTTTAATCAGCAATTTCAGTATTTTTTAATTTAAGAAAACTTTTTCTTTTTAATAAATCTATTGAAACTCAAAGAATTAGATAGTCTCGCACTTTTTTAAATCAATAAATTCGAAAATAATTCACTCTCACATAATTTAATTTTCGAATAAAAAAAAACTTTTAAAATTTAGAACTTCTTATCTTTAAAACATTGGAAATTTGTTACACATGGAAAATTATATATTTGGTTACTTTTTCTGCAATTATAAGATTGAAAATAATAAGATATCCGATTTTTTTATTTTAGAAACAGAAAATTATTTTATAATTTCTTAACTAACTTTTCAATAAAAAAAACTAAATTTCAAGTTACAATGAAAAGAATGAATTTTCTTTAAAATCGTTCAATTTTTTACCAAATGCTTGAATTTTATATCCAATTGTGGAATTTTCAAGTGAAAAAGTTAAATTTCCTATAAAACAGTTGAATTTTCAACAAAAAAGTGAATTCGCAACCATTAATTTAAACTTCTAAAAAATAGTTAAATTTGTAGTGTAAAAAAAGAGTTTTTAACAAAAAAAAAAACGAATTTTCAACTAAAATTATGAATCTTCAACAAAAAAAAAATGAATTAAAAAGAAAGAGTTTAACATTCAACTAAAGATTCGGATTTTCAATAAAAAGATGAATTTTCAACGAAGAACGTAATATTTGGTATTCAAAAATTAATTTAAAATAAAAAAAATTGGATCTAAGAAAGAAAGGCGAATTTTAACGAAATACTTGAATTTCCAACTGAATCAGGTGAAATTTTAACCAAAAAATTGATTTTTGTTTTTATTAAAAATACACATTTTTAACAAACAATTTAATTTTCAACCGAAAACAGACAGTTGAATTCTCAAGAACGAGAATATGGATTTTTATTGAAAAAACTGATTAATTTTTCACTAAATACTTAATTTATCAACTAAAAAAGATAACATTTCAACCAAAAATCGAATAGTTAAATTTTCAGTTAAAAAAGGAGGCGAGTTTGTTCCAAATTTTATTTGATTAATTTTAGTTTATATTTTTTCGTTTCTATAAATTTTTGACTAAATAGTTGCATTTTTAAAAAAGGTGAATTTTTAGCCGATAAATGTTCAATTAAATTTCTGGAATTTTCAAGCCAAAAATAACAAAACAAAATAGTTAAATTTTCATTATAAAATAATTATTTTTAACAAACACGAAAAAGAGGAATTTTCAACCGAGAAAGTGAACTTTTAAGAAAATAAATAATTTAACGGTAATTGTTTTTTTCACATTACAAAGCAATAAATAAAAAAATCGTAAAAAAATTATTTTTTTACAATTCTGAACTTCATCTTTTTAAATTTTGGGAATTTGTTAATTTCGAAGAATCAGATATTTTATAACTTCATTTGAATCGATAAGTTAACAAAATATAACTTCCATTTTAATTTTACAAAGAAATAAAGCTTTTATAATTTCCAAATAAACATTTTCAAATTTGGTAAATTTCTTCAACTCCGAGAATAAAATATTCTCAACTTTGTTAAAGTTAAATAAATAAACTAATAAGTAACTAAATTACTCGTGTTTTAATTTTCGAAACAAAAAAACTTTTTCCATTTTTCGCGACATTTTTTCAAATCCCAGAAATTTTGCAAACTGATTCATGTTTGCTAATCAGATTAAAATTAAAACATAAATAAAAAAATGTTGATTTCAAACAGTATCGGATTAAATTTCAAAGCAATAATTTATTTGTCTTTAATTCAGTGTTCAGAAATCATTTCTATTTAAAATTACTCAGGCGTGAAATTTGGAAAACAAGGTAAACATTTTATTTGAATATTTATTCTAACCACATAATCGGAGTTTTGAATAAATGGGATTTGCTAGGCAGCGAAGCGTTAAATTTGATGCCGATATTTCATCCCTTTTTCAGCTTCAGTTCCAAAGGGAAATACGGTAAAGACTATCAGCAACGAAACCTATTTTTTTTTTAGTTATGTCAGTATTTTTTTTGCATACAGAAATAAAGTTCGATTTAAAATTTGCAACAAGGTAAAAAATTACTTTTTGCTAGCTTAAAATATTTTACTAAAATAAAGACAAAAGAGGCAAATTAAAATTTTTTATAATTTGATGTTATCGTATTTACTATTTTTCTTTAAAATAAAAAAAAATCAAGGCAATTCTTAAAGGGCCTTATTATTAAATTTTCTTTTAATTCGGTTGAAGATTTTAAAAGTTTTGTTAAGAAAATCAAAACTGGAATTTTTTCCATCCGAATCTAAAAGGATCACTGAGAAAATTTATATAAAAAAAAATGTTAACAAAAAGAAATATGACTTTTCAGGAAAAAACGAATTTTACAAGCAACTGATACATTTGTTTTACAACAAAAAAATTAAATTTCAAACGAAGAAAATTATTTTTGTACAAAAAAGGGGAATTCCCAACTAAAAAGGATGAATCTTAAAAAAATGGAAAGGTTACATTTCCAGTTAAAAAATTATTTTAAAAAAACTTTTGCAGAACTAGCTGAATTTTGGACTACAAAAAATAATTTTCAACCTAAAATATCAAATTTAAAATAAAAATAATATCAGAACAAAGTGATTCAACCAAATTTTTAAAACGAAGTAGTTAAATATTCAAGTAAAGAAGAATAATTTTTAAGCAAAAAGTTGCATTTCATTAAAAAATATAAATAAATTTCCATTTAAACAGAGAAATATAACATTCTTCTTTAAACATATGATTTTTTTTTAATTTCAAAAGAAAATTGAATTTTCGTCCAAAAAAGATTGGAGTAGAATTTTCAAAATCAAAATATGAATTTTCAAAAAAAAAGTTTATACGCAAAAAATGGAATTTATAATTTAAAACAATGAATTTTTTCTACAAATAAGGATGAATTTTTTTAAACAATCTAAATGAACCCTTTAAAAAATAGTTGCATTTTTATACAAGAAAGATGAAATTTGTCCTGAGATAGAGGAATTTTTTGAAAAACCAAAAAAATTTCTTTTAAGTTGAACTTTTATTCAGAAAAGATTGCAGTTCATTTTTCAAACCCAAAATATAAATTTCTAACAAAAAGTACATTTTCTACGAAATAGTTAAATTTGCAACAAAAACATCGAATTTTCAACAAAAAGTAAATTTTTTACGAATTAGTTAAATATTCAAAAACCAATAAATTTTTCACCAAAAAGTGACTTTTTATGAAAATATTTTAATTTTTAAGCAACAATTTGTTAAAAAATTTTTAGTTGACTTCTTAGAATCAAAAAATGAATTTTTAAACGATAAATAAGTTTCTGCGAAAAGCATTTAATTTTCAATTAAAAAAGCGAATTTTTTACCAAGAAGAATGAATTTTTAATAAAAGTGCTAAATTCTCTGCCAGATAGTTGCATCTTTATCCAAAAAGATGAAATTTCTTTTAAAGCAGAAGAATTTTTATTTAAAAAAGGCAAAAAATTATTTGAATTTTCGTCCAAAAAAGATTCAAGAAAACTATCGAACAAAATAATTTAATTTTTAACCAAAAAATTGTATTTTTATCCAAAAAATATGAAATTTCTCTTAAAAGAGCTAATTTTTTTTCAAATCACAAAAAATAGTTGAATTTCATCTAGAAAAGATTTCATTTCTCTTTTTAACATACAAATATTAAAGTTAAACAAAATGTAAATTTTCTACGAAATAGTTCAATTTTTACCAAAATAGGAGAATTTCCAACAAAAAAGTTTGATTTTTTTAACAAGATTGTTAAATTTTCAACCAAAGAGTTGCATTCTTGTCGAAGAAAAATTAAAGTTGTACTAAAACAATTCATTTTTAAATGGAAAAGACAATATTTAAAAAAATTTTAAATAAAAGATTGTTGCTCTACAAAACGAATTTTGAAGAGTTTAGTTTATAAATAGACAATTTAAATTTTAAACTAATCTATTAAAACAATATTATATGAGATTTATTTATTTTTTAATTTTCTTAATATAAAGAGAGTTCTGAGATTGATGAATATTAAAAAAAATTATGTTAAAAGAATTTTGAACGATTTCAAGAGCAGTAAACAAATTTCTTAATTTTCCTGGGAAAATTTGAAAAGATTTTTCATTTTGAAAAATTGAGAATGCTTTCAAAATACTTCAAATGATTTCGTAAAATTTCTAAAGAAAATGTAAAAGTTTAAAAATTTTTAAGAGAATAAACGAATTTTTTTAAGATTTTCCGGAAAATTTTTAATGTTTCTTTTATGAAAGAAAAATGATTAAAAAGATTTTCAAATTTCTTAATAAATTTGTGCAAAAGTATCTGGAAGACTTTAAGGCAAGTTTTTAAAGAATTTTTGCTAAATTAACAAAATAGGGGCTAGAAGTTTTTTAATTTTCCAGAATTAAAAATAAATCTTCGAAAAATTCGAGTAAGTTTAAAAAATATTTAGAAGTTTTAGAAAGAGTCAAAAATAATTCTAAACATAAAAAGATTAAAAAAAAATGTGCAGCAAATCTAGATTTTCGAAGGTTGTGAACAACAAATTTAGAAGTATTTTGAGAATATGAAAAGGTTCCGAGGTAATAAAAGAATTTTTTTAAGATTCCTGATCAAAATAAAAATAATTTTTTATTTTTAAAATCTAATTTTTAAGGACTTTAATTTTTCTTAACTTTTTAAAAGATTCCCAGAATTTTAAAAAAATATATAAAAGATTTAAGGGCAATAAATAATTTGAAACTAGATAAATTTGTTATAAATGTAAATTTTAGAAGGTTTTAAAATAAAATGATATATATTCTAAAAATTCGTGTTAAAATTTTAAATATTCTTTTCTTTCTAATTAATTTTTAAGAAAATAAAAAAATCCAAAAATACTTCAAAAGATATCTAAAAATATAAAAATGATCTGAAAGATTTTAGGGCGATTTTTTAATTTTTTAAATATTTTTCATAATCTTAGTGGTATTTGCCGAAACGTGAGGAATTCTTTTTTCTAAAAATAAACTTGGTAAACCTTAGAAATGGCTAATTTTCTAAACAAATAGAACTTTAAAATTTTCCAAACTTTGCAAATTTTTAATTTTTTAAGATCTAGATATTCTTAAACATTTTTCAAGAGAGAAATTTAAAAGTTTTATAAAGACAAATGTTTTAAGTTTTGAAGCACAAGGAACTTTGACAATTTACAACGAAAAATTTTCAAACTTCGGAAGCTTTAAGTTTTTACAATAAATTCTTGAAAATTAATGTCTTTCGGTTACAAATTAATCTTCTTCCTTGAAAAGACATGATTTGGTTGCACATTTAATTACTTGGTGAAAAATTAATCTACTTCAGTTAAAATAAAACTTTTTTTATGAAAACTCCTAAAAACAATAAAAGAACATTGAAAATAAAAAATAGAATTATATTACCAAAATATTTGCAAGCAAAAAATAAATTTTTAGCAGAGTAGTTCTACCAAAAATTAAGGATTTTAAACAAAACAATTATAAAAGTTACTAACAAAAAAGTTACTTGTCAACCAAATAATTTAAATTTCTTAGTATTCAAATTTTTGTTCAAAAATGTTCATTTACGACCAAATTTTTTTTTAATGACGATTTTAAATTAAATCAAATAGAAAATTTTAAACCAAAAATATAAATATAGTGAAATTAAATATTTAAACTTAAATTTAAAAAATTAATTTTTTAATAACAAACAAAACGAATTTTCAATTAAAAAGATGATATTTTAATTAAAGACATTAATTTTCTACAAGAAAAAGTAATATTAATTAAAATTTTTTTAGGTATTTTAGTTTAGCAAATTAATTTTAAAAAAAACGAAGAATTTTTAATGAGATAGGAACATTTTCGACAGTATAGTGGAATTTGTAACAGGCTAATAAATGTGTTATTAAAATTTTAAAATATTCAGCCCAAAACTATAAATTTTTGAAAAAACTATTAAATTTTATACCAAAAAATGTCTTTTTTTTAAATTGTAAAGTTTCTACAAAGTCGATGAATTTTAACAAAACAGTAAACTGATTTCGGATTGTTTTTTGAAAAAGTAAACTATTAATTTAGCAAATTTTCTTTCTTTGCTGAAAATTCATCTCTTTTTGTAAGAAGAAATTCCCTCATTTTTTTGGTTTTCGAATTAAATTTTTTTATTTTAAAAAGTCCTCAAGGAGAATCATTAATAAAAAAATGTTGCTCAGATGAGCTTTTTACGTACATGACTTTTTAACCAAATAGTTAAAATGTTAGCTATAAAAGACAAATTTACAATACAAAATAAAATGTTTAAGTTATCGTTTAAAAAAATTCATTTTCGAAAAAAGGCATTTTTAACGAAATAGTTCAACTTTCCACCAAAAATATGCATTTTCGAGTACAAATCTTAAATTTCTCAAAAAATGCAATTTCGACAAAAGACAAAATTTTAACAAAAAAATAAAATAGTTAAATATTTATTCAAGAAATTAATATTCAACCAATAATCTAATTTTCAATTAAATACTTTAATTTTCAACCAAACCATTTTCAAGTAAAATCAAGAATCTTCAACTAGAAAATTAAATTTTTGACCAAGCACTTCAACTTGGAACTCAAAGAGTTAAATTTTCAATTAAAAACGATACATTTTTTACTGAGAATGGAACAGTTGAATTTTCACTAAAAACGATCAATTTTAAATCAAAAATATAATAGTTAAATTTTCAGTTGGAAAAACTTATTTTCAACAAAAAAATTATAACCAAAAAAATATATTTTCAAATAAGATTCATTTTTTACAGATCATGAAGAATTTTTATTCTAATGTATTTCCTTTTAACTAATTAGTGGAATTTTCAAAGAAAAAAAAATTTACAATCAAAAATGGAATATGTAAATTTTTCGTTCAGAAATGCAGTCTGAAATTTAAAGAATGAATTTTTTAAAAATTGTTCAGTTTTCAACCAAAAATATGAATTTTTTTAGTATAGAACATGGAGAAATGGAACAGATAAGTTTAAAATTGTAAAACACTAATTTCTTAATAGAGAAGAAAAAGCATTTTAAACCAAATTTTAATTTTTAACGAAGAGTTTAAATTCAATCAAATGGAAAATTGTAAACCAAAAATATAAATATGGTGAAATTAAATAATTAAATTTAAATTAAAAAAATTAATTTTCAATAAGAAACAAAACGAGCTTTCAATTGAAAAGATGATATTTTAGTCAAGGACATTAATTTTCTACAAGAAAAAGTAATATTAATTAAAAAATACAAAATCTGCACTAAGAATGAAATAGGAAGATATTTAGTTTAGGAAATTAATTTTCAAAAAAAAGGAAGAATTTTTAACGAGATAGAAACATTTTTAACAGTAAAGTTAAATTTGGAACAAGCTAATAAATGTGTTAATTAAATGTTAAAATATTCCGCCCAAAACCATAAATTTTCGTTTAAAACAGTTGAATTCTAGACGAAAAAAATGTCTTTTTTAGAAAATAGTAAAGTTTCTATAAATTCTATTAACTTTCACGAAACAGTGAAATAAAAAAGAACGTTCATTTTTTAAACAAGAAAGTTTTTTTTCGAAATGGGGTAAAAATTTGCCGTAATTTCATTTTTTTGAAATATTTCAAACCAAAAATTTAATAGATAAATTTGAAAGCAGAAAAAAGCCTTTTCACCAGATTCCTAAATTTTGTACAAGGAGAGTCAATTTGAACAAAATAATTGTATTGACAATAAGAATTTATTTTTCAACCAGGAAAATTGATTTTTGACCTAGGGTACCAATTTGTTCTAATTTAATTTTGTTTTAAGGTTCTAATTACTTTTCAAGAAACTAATTGAAATTTCTATCATTCTGTTGATTTTTTAACTAAAAAATATACAATTTAAACCAAAAATTGAATATGTAAGTTATCAACTAAAAAATTACTTTTTTTTATCAAACAAGAATTAATTTTGAATGAAGCAGATTTATCTTCAACCCAGTAGTTGAATTTTAAACCATGCAGATTAATTTTCTACTAAAAAATACGATTTTGTAACAAAATATATGAATTTTCAACCAAAAAATTTTAAACTAAAATCAAGAATCTTCAACTAGAAAACTAAATTTTTGACGACGTCGTTCAACTTTCGAAGAAGTAGTTGAATTTTCTATTAAAATCATCAAATTGATGAAAACTGCTGAAAAAAACAAGAATCCAACGAACAAATTTGGACCACAACAAACAAACAAAAATTTGGTTAAAAACAAAATTGTGAAACAGAAAGAAACATGAGGGAAGAAAAATGAGAATGCATCCAACCACATCCCCTTCCTTCTCATTTTCCTTCTTTCGTCTTTTTTTTATGATTATCAAATCACAATAAAACAACATTGAAAATTAAAAATTAAAATTATATTACCAACGTTTCAGTAATGCTCCAATTATAATCGGAAAAAATTTTGGTTATAAACAAAAACAGTAGTTGAATTTTCAATCATAAAGATTAATTTTCTACAAAAAATATGATTTTGTAACAAAATATACGAATTTTCAACCAAAAAATTTTAAACTGAAATCAAGAATCTTCAACTAGAAAACTCAATTTTTGACGAAGTCGTTCAACTTTAGAAGAAGTAGTTGAATTTTCTATTAAAATCATCAAATTGATGAAAACTGCTGAAAAAAACAAGAATCCAACGAACAA
>JAWWLR010000128.1:3967722-3981247 GCA_035041075.1 Acraspis erinacei
CAGATTTATTAATTTGTATTAGTGTTGAGTTTTGAGAATCACTAAATCCTTTCCGAAAATGTATTTCATAATTTGATTAAGTTTTTAAAAATAATGTCACTTTTTAAAAATAGCAATAAAGCGTAATTTTTACTTTACTGAAAATTTCTAGATCAACTTCCAAACGTACACTTTATAACAATACAATTGATATTTTCAAAAAAACATTCAAAATTCAAGCTTGGAAAATACGAGTTTCTGAGTATTTTATCAGGCGCAATTTTGTATTTTTTTAAATCTCGACATTCATGGATTACGAAATATGTTTCTTTACAATAATGTAGCCTTTTAATTGCCACCTGAAATGTTCTCATCGAGAAACAAAGAAATAATGTGTTAGAAAAAAATTGGGAGCCCCTTGTAAGAATTTAACCAAATTTTGTTATTAATTGTGGAAATTGTAATTTTGGTTAGAATTTAGTGGTCCGCCATTGTGTAAATTAACAACAAAAAATTTGTTTAGATATATTTTTTCAAAATAGTCTAAGGATCATAATTGAACAGAGCCGAAGGATTCTGATTAAGTATAAAAAAAAACCTGCATTTTAAGTTTTACGGTACTTTTCCCTATGTAAATTGCATGAAAAACTTTAAGTGCTTTTGATACACATGCTAGTAATAACCGATTTTGCTCAAATTTTATGGAAATAATTTTTTTCATACCAACAAAATAGGGGGATGATACCCAGAAGAATCCAAAATCGAAAAATAAGGACCATCCTAAGGTAAACTAAACGATATATGCCTATACATTTGATGTTTTTGAGACAAAAGAATAATAGATCCATGAAATTATGTTTTTATTTGTGCATTCATGGTGCCGTTGAGAAAGGGTTAAATCTTAAATCAAAAAAATTAGTATTCAAATAAAATATAAGTGTTGCACAAAAACATATTTTCTTAACAAACTGGTTCAACCAACATTTTCAAGCAGACAGTATCATTTTTATCCAAGGAAGATGCAATTTCTACTAAAACAGATGAATTTTTTAATCAAAAATACAAATTAAAAAAAAATTGAATCTTCATCCGGAGAAGACTTTTTTTAAATTTGCAACATCAAACCTATTGTTCTGAAATGGATACGTGTTTTCTAACACTTTTTCTACAGTGCCTACTTCCCTTAAATAGTGAAATATTCTTAAAGGATTATTTCGCGAAATATCGATCTAATTTCATTTTTTTAAAGTGTACTTCAATCAAGTTGCATACTGTACATTTTAAGCCATAAAAAACTCACTATCATTATTTCTGTCCAAGATAAGATGTTGCGAAGTCACGAAAGTCGAGGCTTAAAAAAAGTGCTTCCAAAACTTTGAACGCCGATTTTAGTTGAATTTTCAACCCAAAAAGATTAATTTTTAGCCAAAAAGGATGTCTTTTTAAAAAAATTCTTGACTTTTCAAAAAAATAATAAATTTTATAACTAAAAAGATAATTTTCTGGAGACAGAAACTGCAAAAACATATAAATAAACAGCAAAAAAATTACTAACAAGAATATTATGCCAGTGTTACTGCAAAACTTCATTTTGAAGTTCCTCTAATTTGCCACTGACCGATTTTTCATTTTCCCTGATAATATTAATATTCAAGGACCAGGATCTTAAACTTGTAACATTTTTAACCTAGAATATTTTATAAACACAATAAAACAATTTCAAATTTATTCTACTTAATAGTCTAAAGTTATAGAGATTTTCTGACTTTACACGATTTTCCTTCTTTAAATCCCTCACTTTTCCCAGCCTAATACAATTCCCTGAACTGAACAAATCATAACAAAAACTGTGCAACCCGCCGACTTATACTGCTCGAGAAGCGTCGAGTGCGCATGCAACTGCGCACTTCTTTCCGTTACGATAACCACTGGCGGATCCAGGGCGGGGAGGCGAATCCCCCTCCAAAAAAGCTTTAGCACTGGTCAAATTCTTAATTAAAATTCTTGAAATATGTTGCAAAGCACTTACTCCGCCCCACCCCAGAATTGTTTCTGGATTCGCCACTGCGATAACTTTATTTCTGTTACCATTTAGGAATTTTAGGTTACTATTTGTAATTTTCAGAAACTGATTTGGAAGTTAAATCCAAATTCAGTAAATTTACTATAAAAGTTACAAAATTTCGTTTTCTCGATTCAATGTGAAATTCTGCAATTTTTGCGTGAATATGAAAGTTTAGAACACATGATTGTATCATTGAGTATTTAGCCAATAAGTTTTAAAGTTGCCATAATCGAACAACTTGTCTTTTTTTGAAATATTATAGCATAACAGTTAACTAAATGTTCAAGATAATTATTATATTATATTCTATATTATTATAAATATCGAACGATATTGTGTCGGACGAAGGTGATTGAAACAATAATTTATGGAAGTTCTTACGAATTTGCTTGTATCATTAAAATCCCTTGAAATTTAATTGAAACGTCTTGATTTATTTGAAAGTATTTTTAAATTAATTCAAATTTTTTAAATTTGTTTAAATCCTTATAAATCCCTTGAAATCGTCTACTCTTATTCGAATTCCTTTAAAATCGTTGACATCCTTGGAATAGTTCAAAATCATTTCAAATACCTTGGAAATAAAATAGATTAAACTATATCCGGAAATTTCTCTAAAAATCCCTTGAAAGGGTCTTGCAGAAAATACTTTTCTACTGTTTTCAGTAACTTCTAATTTATCTCATTTTTGCACTTGAATGTAAACTGAATTAGTAGAATTCAAAGGAAAATTTAACTTTTCTCGGTTAAATGTTAATTTTGTTGTTTAAAATATACATTATTATATTTCCGGTTTAGATTTCAACTTATTTGGTTAATAATACTACTATTGGCTTTACAATTCAATTATTTTGTTAAAATTGCAACAATTTTGTTAAAAGAGTCATCTTATTTGGTCAAAAATTTAAGTAGTTCTTTGAAAGTTAAACAAATTTGTTCAAATTTTTTTTTATATTAATCTCTTTGATTGACAATGTAACTATTTTGTTGCAAATTCGTTTCATTTTTTTCGTGTTTCTAATTCAATATTACTATTCCACTCTTGGTTAAAATCGTATCTTTTTCCCCAGAAAATTCAACTTTTTGGTTACAAAATGAATGTATTTAGTTGTTAAGTCGTCTTTATAAGTAAACTAATCCACTCATGCGTTTAAAATGCAACTATTTGGTTAAATTTTGAATTCTTTTCTTGAAAATTGATTTTTTCTTAAGCTTTAACATTCAAGGTGAAAATTCATCTCTTTGGTTGCAAAATTGAACTATTTTTACCAAAAAATTTTGTAATATTCCTTCTTTATCAGAAAATTTAGTTATTCGAATTTTTGCATAAAATTGATCTTTTGCGAAGTTGGTAGTTCAATTATTTCTGTAGAAAAACCATGTATTTTGTTAAAAATTCGTCTATTTGGTTAGAAAATTAATCTTGTTTGTTGAAAATTCATCATTTTTTATACAACTTTTTTTTAATTCTCCTTATTCACTTAAATTTAGCTGGTTGATAATTCTATTTTTTTTGTTTTTTAAAATTAATTTTTCAAACTGAAAATTGCACGATTGCATTTTCGGTTTAAAATATATTGTTTGAAGCTTAAAATTCAACTATTTCGTTAAAAATTCAACTTTATTGGTTGAAAATTAAATTTCTTGTTGAAAGCTTTTGTTTCTAATTTTAAAAATCAACTCATTTTTAAAACATTTGACTTTTTGTTTTAAATTTGTTAAAATTAGGTTGAAAATTTGTCTGCTTGTGTAGAAAATTAATCCTCTGGGTTGAAAATTCATCTATTTGGTTGAGGATTCAACTTTTTTTTTAATTCGGCTTTTATCATTGAATTAAACTGGTTGATAATTTGTTATTATTTTTTTGAAAAGTAATTTTTAAACTAAAAATTTAATAACTCCAGTTTAGGTTCAAACAAATTTTTTACTTTAAGATTCATCTATTTCAAAGAAAATTAATGTCTCTTGTTGAAAATTCGTCGGTTAGTAGAAAATTAATTTGTTTTTTCTGATAATGAATGTTATTACCTTTATTTTTAAAATCTATTGAAACTTTTGGAAATTTTTTAATCTGTAAATTACTTGAAAACAATGACATCTTTAGAAATCATAAAAATACTTTAAAATACATGGACATCTTAATTTTTTTAATTCGATACTAAAATTCTTTAAATCTTGTGAAATTTCTTTATTTGCCTTAAGAGTTAATTGAAATATTTAAAATGGTTATAAAAATTCCTTGAAATTTTCTTTCATTTAATTTATTTTTCAAACATTTCCAAAAATTACTTAAAATCGAGCTTCAAATCTTTGAAAATACTACAAAGCTCTTTCTAATTCCTTCAAATTTTTTTAATCTCTTGAAATTCTTCGAAATCTGTTAAAATAACTTAAAATCTTCCAAAGCTTCTATGAAATCATTTAAATCTTGTAAGATTCTTTGAAATACCTTGAAATCTTTGGAACTCGTACAAGCTTCTTTGAGTTTCTTTGGAATTTTACAAATCTCCTGAAATTCTTTAAAATATTTTAAACTTATCCCTAATATCCTGCTTACAACTACTGCCTCTTAATTTTTGCAATTCTCCTTAGAAACTCATGCCCCTTACGGTCTGCAACCTGTCTCACAGCTTCTGCCCCTTAAACATCGCAACCCTACTTACACTTCTTGCAAAATAATAAACCTTATATCGGGGCACAGTGGGCTGAATTAGGAATTTAGTCATTTCCTAAATCAGCCAACTGTCTATGGATTAGATTTTTTTATTTGTATCATTTTCTGTTTTTTATAAATTAATCATCAAAGAGCGAAAATGAGACAGTTTTACGTATTATTTTTTATCTTTAAATAAATTACTTAATAAATCCCATTCTCAATGAAAATGAATGCCGAAGTATTATAAAGAATATAAAAAAAGTATAAGATATCCAATCTGATTATTATAAACAAATTATATTACCGAAATCTCAAAATCGTGGATATTGTAATTGCAAAGTATATTTGTGAGTTGAAATTGCTTGATTTTATCGACAGGATCATATTTGAATATACAAATTTGTTGTCTGGTATAATTTGTTTATTATATAAACAAATGCATAGTTTAGGCATTTATTGGCAAAAGTAATCGTTTTTTTTAATACCTTTAAATTATAATAGTAGTTATAGTTAATGATAAATATTGGTAATTCGATATTATTTGTTTATTTTATAAACAAATTTTAGAAACAAATGCATGGCTTGTTACATTATAGACAGAAAGTAATCGTTTTTCCTTTGAATCTTCTTCAAATTACATAGGTAGTGATGCTTAGTAACGAAGAATTATGCATCGATATTATTTGTTTATTATATAAACAAATTTTATAAGCAAATGCATAGTTTACCAATTTATAGATAGAAAGTAACCGTTTTTTTTCTGATCATCTTTAAATTATATATGTGGTGATTGCTAGTGATGCAGACATGTTATTAGATATTATTTTTTTTATTTTATAAATAAATTTTATAAAAAATGCATAGTTTCGGAATTTATAGGCAAAAGTTAATTGTTTTTCATTTTTAACGTCTTTTAATTAAATAAGTGGTGGTGTTTAATTATAAATGATATTCGTTTGATGTTATTTGTTTATTTGATATACCAATGTTATAAACAAATGCATAGTTTAACCATTTACTGAGAAATGACCGGGAATTGTTTGAGACCGAGAAATGATAGCGAATTAATTCTATGACCGGGAATTCTACAAGTTTTTATAAGAAAAATCCAATCACTTGAAATATCGCAAATTTTATATCAGAACCTACATAATACAATTTAAAATAACTTTTATTTCAACTTTTTTTTTTAAATGCTAAGTTTAATTCTTAATTTTTTCAATCATGAAATCTCTCAGCTTACAATGTATAATTCTAAAAAATTTTACCATCAAAATTTTCCATTTTTGTTCTTCATTTTCTAGGGTACATTTTCAATCAAAAGAATGTTAAAGTGCAGTTTTGAAGTCTGACAAAATAAAAGATTAAAACTTTTGAAATTGAAATTTTTCGACAAAAAACGTTTTAAGTTGTTCAACTGTAAATACAAATTAATTTGTGTTTTTTTTTAAATTGAAATGCAGTTCCTGTATTCAAAATTGAACAATAATTGAATGATTTAATAGAGCGATTCTTAAACTGTTAAAAATAAACAAGTTAGAGATTTTGAAGTAAAAAATTGAACTAATTCACTTCAAAAGCCTTAGTAGTTAATCAACTTTAAATTTCCGACTATAACTTTAGAAGTTATCTGTTTTTTCAGTATAAAATATACCATTTTTAAACATCTCAATTTGAACACTTTTAATTCAGAAAAATACCCATTTTTTAATAGTCAGGCATGTTTAACTGCTTATTTAAAATGTATAATTATAAATGAAATATTAAAATCTAAACAATTCAAAGCTGAAATGTTTGAAACAGAAAGCCTTGGATCATTACAATTTCATAGAGTTAAACTTAGAATATCACAATGTTAATTTTAATTGTTCTGTTTAAAAAAAAAATGTATGTGTAAGTGAAAATGTTGAATTTGTATGTGTAACTAACGGATAAAAAGTTATTCATTTAGAAAAAATGCCAGTAAGTTGAGGAAATACTAAACATTTTTTAAATGAAATTTTGAAGCTTTTAAAGATTTTGAAAGGTTTTTAGACAGTACAAAAATTGTCTTAAGATTTCTGAGAACATTTTTTATGATTTTTTTATTTCTAAACATGAATTTCAGCAGGATATTTAAGACTGTTTCCAACAAAAGCAAATTTTGATAAATAAATAACAATTTAGAGAAAATTGGAATAAGTTTAAGAGACATTTCGAAATTTTAAACAAGTTCAGAAATAATTTCACACTTCAAAAGATTTCAAAAAATTTAACACAAAATGTAGATTTTTTTAAAAATTCAAATAAAAAAAGTAGAAGCTTTTTAAGCATTTTGTACGGTTCCAAAATAATAAAAAGTGTATTAATATTACTTGAAAAATTGAAAATAATTTTTTATTTTGAAAAATTAAATTCAAGAGAATATTTAAAAATATTTGAAAAGATTTCTAAAACTGTAAAAATAATAATCTGGAAGATGTTGAGGCAATTTCTTTTTATTTCACTGGAATTATTAAAATTTGAGGAAAAGTTTGAATAATTTCAAACAATATTTAGAAGTTTTGAAAGAATTTCGAAAATAATTTACAATTTGTATCTGGTCAGTTTGACCTTTCAGAATGTATCATGTTCAATCCATAATTTTTTCTCTATGTACTCAAAGAGATTCTCATTTTATTTAAAAATTGTTGCTAATATCTAGAATATTACTTTCAACTGATAAAAAAAATTAAAATATTAATATGTTTTTAAAAAATTGTCAGCAATTTATTATTGTTTATAACTGTTAGAAATTCGGGGTTTTCTGAATTTTGCGACTTTAAACATTTTTTCGGTAAGAGCGATGTAATAGTAAGTTAGATATAATAGAAATAATTGTTTAAACTATTTATTATTAGTTACAACAAACTTCTGGTCGAATAAAGGTATAAAGTTACTGTTTTTTTCTTATAAATTGTTGAAATAATTTATTATTATTCACAGTAATATTCTCTTAGAATATTGCTAGAAAATTGAATTGTTTAAAGATTCAGATTTTCTATGACTTTTTAGTTACAAACAAATACTAAATATTATTATAAATGTTTAAACAAAATGGATGCCAGTAACTACTACAGGGAAAATATGCGTTGAATGTGATCCATATAGAAAGTTTCAATAACCTTTCAAATATATGTTTTATTTCAGAAAAATGTGTTAACATAAAAATATATTTAAAAAATAATTATTTCTAATGTTCATTTAATAATTTTTGATGAATAAGAAGTCAAATCAAAGTTAAAAAGAACTTTTTGAAGAGAGTTTGAAGGTTATATATGATACAACTTTTAATTTTGTAACTGGAATTTAGAATCGCTTTTTTTAATTTAATGTTTAACTTTTATGCTTTATTTTTGTACACTATTTTATTCGAAAGTTCTCGATATTAATAGTATATATAGATAGGAAAACATTGAATTTCACTTGAAGACGTGTTTAACCCTGCGAGTGATGTACGATAATATATTAGAAATCAGTACTTTATGAGGCTATAGGGTTAAAAATTAACAAACCAGCTAAAACGTGCCTGAATTTAAAGCCTTGGATTTAAAAAAATTTTCAAATTGCAATCTGACAAATGTTAATAAGCATATTTTTAAAACCTTACAATTTAAAAAAAAACGGAGAATTCGAAATTTTGCAATCCAAAGTTCCACAAATTTCACAGCTTCTAAATATTTACTTAAGGAAGTTGTGGAAGCTAGCAAGATTTGATTTCGGAATACTTTTATAAAATTGAAACTAAAAACAATTTATTAATTAAAGTACAAAAATATATTTTATCAAAAGTTAATCAACATTTTTCTAAAGTATTAGAATACTCCAAACTTTTAATCAATTAATATTTTAGTATATGATTCCCTAAAAAAAGTAAATAAATTAACACTATAAGTTTTAAAAAGACAATAGAGCCACAATTGTTATGATTTATAAGTTGCGTAATCATTTAAACTCCACGATTTCTGTGAAAAGGGAAGTCTGAAAACAATGCTTTTTTCATTATAATGTAGAGAGTCCGAAACCCATTGTAAACCAATACCAGGCTCCCGGGATAATTAACAAAGTGTAACACGAACCTCGCTTGTTATTATTGCAGCGTGAAGGTACCAGAAAACAGGGAGGGGGAGGGTAATACGACCAAATAATAATCAATGTTGTTGCGCCCGCAATTATTTATGTCTAGTTTATACGAAAAATGAACGCTCGTTATAGGCAAGATAAATTTAATGCATGCTTTTGTGAATTATTTTTTATTGTTTCAAAAACAAATGTTAAAACGATTTTTTTTATTACATTATATTTCAAATTTCAGAATCGAGCCATTAATATTGGAACTTAACTTTTCTAGAATTGAATAAAATAGTAATGTTATATCATAACCAGAGAAAATGGGTAAAAAACAGTTTTGTAATTTTTATAGAACAAAAAGAAACATTTTTCAGTACATGTAACAACTGTCATAAGGCATTGTACACAAATATAGTCTTATTCATAAAAATATCCGAATTGTTAAGTCTAATGTAACATGAGTTACATACTCGTTACATAACTATAAAATATAATTATAACATATTGTTTAAAAGAACAAAAAGATTCAATAGTTATGATGAAATATTTATTTAATTAGAATTGATATAACATAAATGTTATATAACTTCTCTTTATCCGCTATATTCAATTAGTTTAAAGCGCTTTGGAAAATGTAAACTTTAATTTTTTTATTTATGGAGGGGGGGAATAAAATTCAAGATAGGCATTTTTTCATAAACTGACAAAATTGATTTTAATACTGAAAAAAAACTAGACGCCAAAAGTCTTCTCCCCCTTTGTGCACACGATATTTTGTGTTACAAATGATTTCGAAATTTTTTATAATTACGGGGATTTTTAAAATTGAGAAAAAATTTATAAATTACAAGACATTTTTTAGAGTTGGAGAATTTATCGAGTTCTAACCATTTTTGAAGTATTAATTAAATCGTTTTATCACAAGAAAAAAATTTCGCACTGGCGTTCTATGCAAATAAAAAAATATTTGAAATCAATTCACATTTTCTGGTTTTATTTAAAAATTCTAAATTTGGATAATTAAAAAAATGCCTAATTGTTAAAAATTATAAGGAACTTTTGACAAAAAAGTTTGTGCTAGTTGACAATAATACCAAATTATAAATTAAAAAAGGGTTCTGCCCAATTTAAAGTTTTTGAAAACTTGCAAAAAACTAGTTTTTTTTATGTAGAGCCATATGCACACATTCTAAAACGATTTGAATGTCAAATCTGATATTTTTTACCTCTATTAAAATAAAAAATGTTATTATTTAGCTTTTTTAAAGAAAAAAATCCTTTTTCGTAAGCTAGGAATTTTGGGATATTTTTCAGAATTTTGGATCGTTTTAAAAACTGCAAAAAAATTTCATTGAATACAAATAATTACCTAATTCCTTGGTTTAGGTTTTGGACATTTTTGGTTTTACTATTATTTATTAGCACATTTGCTTGAATTTTCAACAATAGAAAAACGATAATATATTAACCGCTGTCTACATTTTTGTTTATTTAAACGATTCAACCAATTTTAGCATTTTCACGTACATTAATACTACATTAATACTTTAAATTTGCAATTTTAGTTAAAAAAATTTTTGTTTATAATTTGTAAAATATATTATTTTGTGGAAAATTTATATATTTTGTTAAAAAGTCTTTTTAGTCAAACATTCAACAATTGGACTTTTTAGCTTTTAAAAATTAACTCTATTGTAAAAAATTTGTCTTTTTGGCTAGAAAATTAATCTTTTTTGTTAAATTTTTTTTAGTTTGCTTGAGGAATCACCTTTTTTGTCAAAAAATTGTGTTTTTTTAAGGCGACTGGTTAGAAATTCTTTTTTGTAAATTAAATTTTTTAACTAATTTCTTTTTTAATTGAAAATTAATTTAGGAACTTAAAATTAATTTTTTTAACTGAAAATTAATTTCTTTAACTAAAAAAAATATTGTATTCTTGGTTTAGAAGTTATTTTTTAGTTGCAAATTAAACTATTTGGTATAAAATTCATGTGTTTTGTCGAAACTTTGTTTTTTCGGCTAAAAATTAAATTTGTTTCTGAAAATTTAACTACTATACTTTTGGTTGAAAATTGATTTTTTATCATTTGAAAATTCATTTATTTTGTAGAAAATTTTAATTTTTAGCTTGGAAACTTAACTCTTTTGTTGAAAATTCATCTTTTGAGATGGACAATTAATTCACTTTTAAAAAATTCTTTATTTAGTTGAGGATTAAAATATTTGGTATTTTGTTGAAAATTCGACTTTTTGTATAAAATTGTTCTTTCGATGTCAAAAATTCCACTATTTTGTTGAAAGTTTAATTAATTTCCTGAAAATTTAACTCTTAGGTGGAAGTCATCTTTTTTATCAAAAATTCAAATAATTGACTAAAAATTCGTCCTTCTGGAATAAAAATGCAACTATTTTTGGTTGAATTTTAATATTTTTTATTTGAAAATGTTATCATTTGTTTGAAAAATTACCTTTGCGGGTTCAAATTAAAACTGTTTGGTTCAAAATTCAATTTTTTCGTATAAAAATTAACGTCAACGGATATGATGGGAAAGGGTGTGAAGAATGGTCTAAAATTGGTAATGTACTTTATGGATGACTCCTGACAAGTATTAAAAGGGGCTGAAATCATGCATCTGTTACCAGAAAAATGGATTTCGTTCACATCAACTTTATTATATTTAAAAAATGTCTTCTACTGGCTTTATAAAAAAATGGGTTTCGTTCCCATCAATTTTATTATATTTAAAAGAGTTTCTTCTACTGGCTTTATAAAAAAATGGCTTTCCTTCCCATCAATTTTATTATATTTAAAAGAATTTCTTCTACTGTCGTCATAAAAAAATGGCTTTCGTTCCCATCAACTTTATTATATTTAAAAGAATTTCTTGTACTTGCTTTATAAAAAGATGGGTTTCGTTCCCATCAATTTTATTATATTTAAAAGGGTTTCTTCTACTGGCTTTATAAAAAAATGGCTTTCGTTCCCATCAATTTTATTATATTTAAAAGAATTTCTTGTACTGGCTTTATAATAAAAATGGATGTCGTTCCCATCAATTTTATTATATTTAAAAGAGTTTCTTTTACTGGCTTCATAAAAAAATGGCTTTCGTTCCCATCAATTGTATTATATTTAAAAGAATTCCTTGTACTGGCTTTATAAAAAAAATGGGATTCGTTCCCATCAATTTTATTATATTTAAAAAAATTTGTTCTACTGTCGATACTCGATCTCGAGATTAGCGTTAGAATTAAAATAATGTTCTCTGGTTCGAGTTTAAACAGAAACTACAAACTATTTCAGAAACAATCACGTGATTCTTTGAATATTCGTGTGGCTCCAAAGTGTCGGGGTGGCAGGCGACACGTGACATAACGTGTTAGAATTTTTTCCAACTTCAGGTCGTCATTATAGTTATTATGCATGTTTGCGAACTACCTAGTGTAACACATTTCTCTTATAGCTAAATGAACCCTGCGAATTGCGAAAGCCCCCCAGCTTCGTCGAGCAAGCGTTCAAGTCGTAATCGCAGCAATTAAACAAATGAGTTCTGCGTACAGCGAACACGTCGATAATGAAGGTGTCAGACAAAGGAAAGGCAATTTTCCACCTCATCCTATAAGTCGTAAGCCTAGAAACATTTTCTTCGGTAATTATTCTTCTAAAGACTTCGAAAATGGCTAATGTAGATTTTTTTATAAAATGATTGAAATCAGCGGCTAATCTCGGAAGTTTGAATTTACTTTATGCACAAATTTCTAAATCTATGACTTATTGAAAAGGTGATTCTATTTTTTCCATTTAATAGAATCGGAATCATGTCTTATAAAGTTTCTACTTACATTATTTCGAGCTTGAGGTGGTTTTAAAAATTCGAAGTGAGCCACGAAGGTACTTTGAACATAACCTATTCTCACCTCAAATATTTGAGATTTTTTTTTAAATTTTATTTTTAATTTATTATGATAATAGAGTGCAATTTGCATTTTCGACTTTTGAATTAGTATTTGTTATAATCATAAACTTGAAAGGAGTATTTACAATCAGAATATATCAAGAGCGAGCACGGACGCACACTGGGGGGAAACAAGATTCTGCGGACAAATACATTTTTAGCATAAACTGTTCATCAGATTTATACTTTTTTTTGTATAAGAATTAATAATGATTTACACCATGTTCATAAAAAAATCAATAGCGTGGATATAATTCAGCGAATAGATTCATTTTTACGGAATCAACTAAAAATTTCGTCACCATCACTTTTGGCTATAATAATACCCTCCAAATTTACAAGAATTTTTGAAAACTAAACCAATATTCATAAACTGATGACTTTCTTTCGATGAAATCAAAATTAGCAGTTATAGCATTTTCAAAATCCAACCAAAAAGCGAAAATTAGTATTTTAAGCCAAAGAACGCACGCTAGGAAAAAAATTCAAGAGAAGAAAAAAAATTACTTTTTCGAAGCCCTACAAGAAAATCATAACAGCTTTTGAAATATCGTGAAAAAATCGAAAATTAGAATTTTTATTGTTATATTTATTGTTATTGTTATATTGTTGTTTCATCTTGACAAATTTTTTTTTAGGTAAAAATTGTCTTATTTAGTTGAAAATCCAACAATTTTTTTAAGAAGCCATCCTCATGATTGAAAGTTTAACTCATTTGTTGAAAATTCCATTCTTACATTCTCATCAGAGAAAGTATTATATTTTTGTAAATTCCCCCCC
>JAWWLR010000128.1:3992193-4008140 GCA_035041075.1 Acraspis erinacei
TCATACTCAGATCTGTCATATTTTATAAACGTCAAAAAATACAAGGGGTGGCCCACAACCGGTGATGGCCCACAGCCTGTTACATTACCCTAAATATACAAAATTGAACTGTTTAGAAAAAATGATCCAAAATGCATACCTACAAAATGCAAATCTTAAAAATGGATTAATTTTCAATTTTAGAATTTTAAATTTCAACTTTTCAAAATTTTAGAACATTGAATTTTACATCTTTAAAATTTAAGGAATTTTCATCTTGAAAATTCAAATACAATTTAAAATTAAGCAAGTTTTAAGTTGTATAATTAAAAACTCGGTAGTTTTTAAGATTAACTTTTAAAATTGCTTTAACTTGAAAGATTTTGAATTGAAAACTCTTGACATTTATATTTCGTAGAAAACTCTAGAATTTTAAGGGGGTATAAATCACCCTTAAATTCAAGATTTTTCTATTGTAAATCATAAAAATTTAACTACTGCAAAGAACATTCAAAATTACATCTTTATAAATTAAACACATTAAGAATGAAACTCTTCAATTGCAAATCTTCTACACAGGCCCATTTGAAAAAGATGTTCTGAATTTCATTATTGCTTCCTTGTGGAGGGTGGTGTGTAATGACCTAAATTATCAAATCTACTTTTTTGAAAATTTTCGCAAAGAAAATTATTTGCTAGCCTACTTACAAAGCTCTTATGGCATCGAATTTGCTCTTCTGATATCATTTGTAAACTTGCAGAAAGCAGGAGCAGAAAACTTTCTCAAAGTCGTTTTGAAAAGTGCAAAGCAACCCCTGGCACACACGGGTTGCATTCAGTTGAGCTATGAAAGGACTGAGATTTAAAAGTAAAAAAATATTTTCCCTGCCAAAATTGGAAAATTGTAAGCTTTTTAAAAACTGAAAAATCTGAAAACAAACGCCCATTAGAATGAAAATAATATTGTCATACTCCAATTTTATTATACTTCAACTATGTGACCATTAACAAAAACAAATTATTATGCTCAATTGTAGAATATTGTAATAAACAAAAAAACCAAGTTATGCATTCATAAATCCATCATGAACAAATAAAAATTGTTACCTATACATTGTCAAGAAGTAATCTGAATCTTTAAAGTATCACGCGACTTCGTCGGAGTGTGCTCGCTACGTCTCTCGCTGCAACGTGCGCGACGGATTATAAAAATTCGTAACACTTGGAATTTTCATTTCTACATTATCAAATTTTTTCTGAATATTTAAGAATCTTGAACAAAAAAAATTAAAGAAAAAAAATGTTTCAAGTTCAAAATAAATAAAATGGTTTAAAAAAATGCACTATATTGTTATGAAAAAAAACGGAGATATGTGATACTATTTTGCAAAGCTTGTGGCTGAATGCATATTTTCAGTACAAGAATAATTTTTTATATTCAAAACTTCTTTTACAGTGAACGATTGAAAACAAATGATTTTTCCCAATTACCAAATTTTGAAAAATCATATCTCGACATTTTCGAGTATCACATTAAAAAAACAATACATTTCGATTATTCTCGAACACTTTATATACATATATACTCAACTTACATTTTTTCTAAACATTTTAGTTATTAATAACCTTTAATACTTATTTTTGTAAAAAATAAAACACATGTACATATGATTTTGAAATTTGAATTCAGATACTCATTTCAAAACATCATCAAAATTTCGGAAAACTATATAATTGTAATAGAAATAGGTTAAATATAAATAAGCTTTTATTATAAGGCTTATATCTAATATAAATGAATTCAACTTGATTTAATGTAATATTGTAAAAAATTGATCCGCTAATAATAAGTAATTATTCTTTTCATAACATACAAAGTATTGAAAAATTATTTTCATATTGAATCATTCAAATAATTTTTACTTAGTATTTTTCTGAAAATTTAGGTTATTGATAACGTTTTGAAATATTACAGAAAATACTAAAATATATTTTTGGATCATTTAGAAATCAGAATTCCGATACTCATTTCATAACATAACAAAAATTCAAATAAATAATATAATTGAAAAAAAATTTATTTCAAACATTAATCAAATGTTATTACACAAATGATAGCCGATATTCAATTACATACACTTGAAGTGAATAATTATTTTTTTAACTTACATTTCTAAAAATTTGAATGCTTCACAACTTTCATACTTATCCGAGAAAAAAAAATGTATTTAGAATCTTATTTCACAAAATCAGAAGCACCATACAAATTCATATAATTGTAATAGAAGTGTTTAAAATATTTAAAAAAAAACTTCTATACTAAAGATATTAGCCAATATTTAATTAAATGATCTGAAATTAAATAATCAATTTAGGTTAGTTATTTAAAAAAAATTAAATTCAATCTTTATGTACTTTGATATTGTGAACAAAATTAATTAGCTGATAATGAACCAAACATTTCATAACATAAAAAGCCTGAAACAATTATTTTCTATGAAACTATCCAATTATTTTTACTTTATATATACTTTTTAACACATGTACATATAATTTTGAAGATTCAATTTAGATGCTTATTTCACAACATCATAAACATTTCAAAAAATTATATAATTTTAATAGGCACAGATTAAATATAAATAAGTTTTTATTATACCACTTATGTCCAACATCCAAAGGAAACTTAAAGTTTAATCTTCATGTAATTTAATATTATAACAAAATTTATCAGCCAATAGTTAATTAATCTGTTAATACAATAAAAAGCAATAAAGAATGATTTGGATTTTATCTTTCAACTAGTTTTTACTTTTTATATTATACAAATTATACCAAATATTCAATTACACATTCTTCAAGTAGTTTATGGATTTATGTACTTAATTAAAAAAAAATTTGATCTTAATGTAAATTAATATTCTGAAAAGCAATATCAAGCAATTATTTGTATTAAAACAAGCAAATTATTTTTATTTAACATTCTTTTAAATTCAAGGATTTTTTTTTTTTTAATATTTGGATTTATTAATAATCTTTTGAAGTTATGACAGGAAATTTAATTTATAATATAATCAATTGATAATTAATAAATCATTTCAAAACATAAAAAGCATTAAACAATTATTTTAATTAAAATTTAGCATAACTTTTAAATTATATTAAAAAATAGTTTTGATTTTGTTACTTACTTACACAACCTTCCAGTTGATTCTCGACTTATATACTTGATTTAAAAAAATTAAAATTGAACCTTTATGTACATTAATATTGTGAAAAAATGTATCAGCTAATACATAATTAATCTATTCTTAACATAAAAGGCATTAAACTGTAATTTTCATTCAAACATTGAAATAACTTTTAATATACATATTTAAAAAATTTAAATTACATGGATAAATATTTGATTTATTATTGACTTTTAATATTAATTTAAGGGAAAAAATTAAAACATATTTACATATAATTTTGAAAATTGAATGAAAATATGCATCTCAAAACACCAGCATCATTCCGCAAAATTACTTGATTGAAATAGAGGTACTTTAAAAACAAATTACATTATATTATGAAAATCATATTCAATGTTCAATTATATAACCTACAAGTAAATAATTAATTTATGCAACTTAAATTTAAGAAACTAAATTTTAATCTTTATTTAATTTAATATTCGAAAAAGATTATTCAGCTTATATCAATTTTACAAAATAAGAATCATTAAACTATAATTCTCACTAAAACCTTTAAATAATTTTAAGTGGATACATTTTTTAAATTTTAACTTTTATTTTTAAAATTTCTAACTAGGTTAAAAATACTAAAATGTATGTACATATAATTTAGAAAATTTAATTTAGATACTTATTCCATAAGATCACAAGCACCATAAAAAATTATATAATTATAATAGAAATATTTAAAGGAAAAAAATAAACTTTTATTATAAAAGCAATAGCCAATATTCAATTACATAATCTGGGAGTGAATAATACATTTATGTTACTCAATATAAAACAATTTAAATCGAATATTTATGTACTTTCATATTATGAACAAAATTAATCAGCTAACAATGAATTAAACATTTCACAACATAAAAACCACCAAGCAATTATTTTCATTGAAGCAATAAAATTATTTTTACTTTAAATTTTTTAATGCAAAACTTAATTTCTTAATATCTGGATTTATTAATATATTTGGAAGTTATTCCAGGGATTTTCATTTGTAATATAATCAATCAATCGTTTAAAAACATGCAAAGCATTAATCAATTATTTTAATTAAAATATTCAGATGATTTTTACTTTATATTTTTTTAATCTTTTAATTTTGTTACTTAGAATTTAAATCAATAATAACCTGTCTTACAAATTTTAGAAAAAATTAAAATGTATGCATATATATTTTTGAAAATTGAATTCAGATAATCATTTCACACCGTCGGAAACATTTGAAAAATTGAATAATTATAACTGATTATAATTAAGATATTTAAAATAAAAACAAACTTTTAGTATGCAAATGCTAGCGGACATTCAATTACATAACTCTAAAGTAAATAATCAAACAATGTAATCTCATTTAAAGCAATTAAAATTAAATCCCTATGTAATTTAATATTGTTAAAAAGTTAAGCACCTTATAATAATTAATTTATCCGTTTGAATCATAGAAAACATGAATAATTGTTTCCATTGAAACATTCTATTACATTTTACTTCATATTTTAATGCAAATTTGAATAATTAATAACCTTTTAAACTAATTACAGAAAATTAAATTACATATACATATAATTTTGAAAACTAAATTCAGATACTCATTTCACAACATCGAAACATTTCAAAAAATTATATAAATCTAATGGAGGTATTTTAAACCGTTGAGAACCACTGGGAACTTTAGTTCCCAAAAACGCGTTAGAAAATCCAGAACTTCGCAAAAAAATAATATATTTTCAATTTCTTTGATGCATAGACAAAAGATTGTTCCTTTTATTTGTAAAAACTTTGAAACTCTATAAAAATATACATTTTTATTATAACAAGAATAGGCAAATAGTCAATTACATAACCTTAATTTAAGTAATGAATTTATGTTACTTAATTGAAAGCAATTTAAATTCTATCTTTATGTAATTTCGTTTTATGAAAAAAATTAACCCGTCAATAGTTAATTAATCAGTTTATAACATAAACAGCAATAAATAATTATTTCCATTGAAATATTAAAATAATTGTTTCTTTATATTTTTCTGAAAATTTTAAGTTTTAATAATTTTGTAAACTAATTATATAAAGACTCAAAAAGATATTCACATACAATTCTGAAGATTGAATTCAGATAATTATTTCACAAGATCCAACATTTTTTTTAAATTATTAATTCGCAATTAATTTTATTTTGTTATGAGAAAACAATTGATCGATAAAAGTAGAAATCTACTTTTTTAGTTAGATATGTTTAAAAAAGAGGTCGCCCTAAATCTCGACAATAGGAATTGTTACAACAATGGATCTCGACTAATGGTTGTTACGAGTTTTTCTTCTGTCAGCACTGAAGCCGAGTTCGGATTGATCCCTATTATGCCTTATTACGCATTATTACGTACTATCACACGATGTTACCTATTAATACTCCATATTAAAACATATTACATATTAAAACGCATTATTACGCCTAATTTCGCCTTATTGAACATTATTACGCATTATTGCGCAGTATTACGCATTAACCAGCTATTTTACACCGTATTATACATTGCTATCCCTTATTCAGCATTTTACGTACTTTTCAGATTTTTACACATTAAGACGCTACATTACGCTATATAGCACATTATTAAGCATTGATTCGCCTTATTCCGCATTACTGATCATTTTTAAGCATTAACACGCAATATTACACATTATTGCGCCATATTACGCATTATTACGCATTATTACGCCTTATTATGATTTCGAGCTGCCACAGTGGACTGTTGGACCAACCCTGGTCACCGAAGTTCTGACGCAAAAGTAGGTTAGTAGGCCAGACCTTGGATCGACGTCAAACTATAGCCAACCGAAGTTAGTTTGAAATTTTATTGAGTATTCTGACATTACGTTACACTCAGTCGGTAAGGTCGAACTCAATAAGGCTTTACGACTCGGTGGACTACAAAGCATATTTTAGGTAGGATTTTGACTAAAATTACTTTATTAAGGCGAAATTTAGTCAAAAATCGTCATATAGCTTTGCTTTTAAGATAGAAAAATCATTTCTTTCTTTATTGCTGGCAATTTGGAAAGTGTGCGATTAGGCAATCCGTCAAGAAACATTATAATGTGTCTCAAGATATTTTTTTAATGCTTTCAAAGAATTTGAAGGGATATAAATAAAATGCAGAAAAATGTTCAAGAAATTTCAAAGATTTTTTAAAAAAGCCAAAAAAGTTTAAGGGTTTGCAAGAGATTTTACAATATTTTAAGACAGTTTAATCGGTTTTAAAGAATGTAAAGCAAGTTACTTAAAAGTTATTTAAAAATTTTTTAAATAAATTTGAAGAGATCTTAAGGTATTAAAAAGAGTTCAAAGATTTTTAGAAATTTAAGAAAATTACAAAATTTCATGAGATATTAATTAAGTTTAGTTAATTTCGAAAGATTTTTAAGGATTTTAAAGAAGTTGAAGCGATTAAAAAACATCTAAAGGAGTTTAAGGATTTTTAAATCTTACAGGATTTCTAAGAATTCTAGTGATTATAAGAGATTAATTTAGACTTTCAGGGATTTTAAGGTTTCTTTTTATGCGATTTGAAAATAATTTTTAAAGATTTAAGAATTTACAAGCGATTTTATGATATTTTAAGACAGTTTTAGTGATTTTAAAGAATGTCAAGCGAGTTATTGAAAGTTATTTTGAAAGGTTTTAATGAATGTAAAGAGATTTCAAGGGATATAAAAAATCGCGAAGATTTTTGCGATTTTCACGAGATTTTAAGGAGTTTAACGAAATTTAAAGAATTTTAAGAGATTTTATTTAATTTTACTCAATTTCGAAAAATTTTAAATGATTTTAAATAATTTGAGGGGATTTCAAAAAAATTCCGAGGAGTTTAAAGATTTTCAGGAAGTATTACAGGATTTCTAAGAATTAAAGTGATTTTAAGAAATTACTAAGAACTTAAAGGATTTAAAATTAATTCAAAAATATTTTAAGATTTAAAAGAGATTAAATAAGATTTTAAGATAAATTTAGTGATTTTAAACAATGTTAAGCGAGTTATTGAAAAGTTATTTAAAAAAATTCAATAAATTTGAAGAGATTTCAAGGTATTTAAAAAAATTACAAGATTTTTAGAAATATACTAAAATTTAAAGGATTTTAAGAGATTTCAATTAATTTTAGTCAACTAAGAAAGATTTTTAATGATTTTGAAGAAGTTTCAGGGATTTCAAAAAAATTCTGAGGAGTTTAAGGATTTGCAATAAATTTTACAGGATGTCTAGGAATGCAACTGATTTGAAGGAATTACTAGAGACTTGAAGGGATTTTAAAGAATTGAAAAATAATTCTAAAACATTTCAGGGTTTACAAGAGATTTTATAAGATTTAAAGACAGTTTTAGTTATTTAAATAATATTAGGCGAGTTATTGAAAATTTATTTTAAAAGCTTTTAATAAATTTAAAGAGATTTCAAGGGATTAGAAAAAATTAAAAGATTTTTAAGGATTTTTAAGAAATTTTAAGGAGTTTAAGAAAATTTAAAGGCTTTTAAGAGATTTTAATTAATTTCAGTCAGTTTCAAAAGATTTTTAATGCTTCTAAAGAAGTTAAAGGGATTTAAAAAAAATTCTGATGAGTTTAAGGGGTTTTAAATCTTACAGGATTTCTAAGAATTCAAGTAATTTTAAGGAATTACTAGGGACTTGATGGGATTTTAAAGTTTCTTTTTAAAGGATTAAAAAATAGTTTAAAAATATTTATGGATCTACAAGAGATTTTTAAAGATTTTAAGACAGTTTTTTGTGATTTTAAACAATTTCTACCGAGACATTGAAAAGTTATTTTAAAAGATTTTAATGAATGTAAAGAGATTTTAAGGGAAATAAAAAAATCAAAGATTTTGAGGATTTTCAAGAGATTTTAAGGAGTTTAACAAAATGTATCAGATTTAAAGACAGTTTTATTTATTTTAAATAATATCAAGCGAGTTATTGAAAAGTTATTTTAAAACCTTTAAAGAATTTAAAGAGATTTCAAGGGATTACAAAAAATTAAAAGATTTTTAAGGATTTTCAAGAGAGTTTAATTAATTCTACTCAAATTCGAAAGATTTTGAATGATTTTATGGAAGTTCAAGGGATTTTTAAAAAAATGTGAAAAGTCTCAGGATTTCTAAGAATTCAAGTTTATTTTAAAGTTTCTTTTTAAAGAATTAAAAAATAATTTTTAAGTTATTGAAGAGTTTTTTCCACAGATGTCAAGAGATTCAAAAAGTTCAAATATTTTAAGGATTTCCCAGAAAATTAAAGGAATTTCAGAAAATTTACAGAACTCTAAGGAATTTAAATTAATTTTAGTTATAGAAATTTAAAAATCAGGATGCACAATTTAGAAATTTGCTGAAACCCGATAAAAATAAAAATACAAATGAAAGCTTAAAGCAAAACTAAAGTTTAAGTACAAATTAAAATTAATTTAAATGCTATGAAAGGCAATTTTGCTATCTTATTATTTATTTTAATTTATAATTGGTAATTATATTTTATAGTAATTTAAATTGAAACATATATTTTAATTTAATAATTAGGCAATCAAAATAAGAAACGTGTAATGAGTGCGGGTAGCGCGCTGTTTCTACGAATAACAATAATATTAACACAATATTTACAATATTTTAATTATTTAATAATCTTTAAAATCTCAATTTTTCACCAGGAGAAATTTTCTGCCTAATCTCAGTCGGATTTTTCTACTTAGGCTTTGTTTCACCGACCCGTGTCTGGCCGTAACTGAGGGTTTCTACTGCCACTTTTACTACCGATATTCTTTGATATTTAAACATTATTAAAATTTTCTTTGGATACAGAAAATAAATTATAGGAAATATTAAGAAATTATCAATTAAACAAAATAATTTAAGTAATTTAAGTAATTTGATTCATCTTTTAACCTCGCATTGGCTAGAATAAAAAATAATATCTTCAATTTGTGGCTTTTGTGGAATTTGAAATTTTGATCATTTGGGTAAATGACTTTCTTCATTGGATGACCACGACTACTATCGACATTGAAGTTAATAATAGGATTAAAACAAGCCTCTATAGAGTGGGTTGCATTCAATTATTAACAGACGCCCTTTCCCCTGAGTGGAGGCAAATTCGGCATTTTATTGACCCACCATACTATGTGATCCAGTATTTACACGATACGAGCGAAATGGAAATTTAACGATATGTTCAATTAAAATCCACTTAATACAAAATTTATCAGATTACAAAAGATTATTTATTTTAAACGAGCCTACAACCAAAATCTCTTATGTCAGCTGAAACAAATTATATAAATTAAATTGTATTTTTAATATTTATATTTGAGAGTTAAGTTACATTTTTACTATTATTTAAAATGTTGCGTTGACAGTTTATAACAGTAATATAATGTTTCTACAGAATTGGTATATAGGAATTACATTACTCAGCGTGGAATGGGATCGGGATCGCTTCGGGTTCGGCTCGGGATCGACTTGGGATCAGATCGGGATCTGCTTAGGATCAGATCGGGATCGGCTCGAGATCAGGTCGGGTTTTCGATACTACTTCGACAAATGTGGCGAATGTGACCTCCTATTCTACCTGGTTGAACCAGTTATAGCCGGAGTGAGAATGCTGAAATTTATTTTCCCCATAGTCGAATATTTTTACTTCATGTTAGAAGTAAATAATTGGAATAATTCAAATGAAACTGTAAAGACTATTTTTAAACTTCATTCAATTTAAAATTGTATTTTAATAAAAAAAGAATCTTTTATTTTACTTTTGCAATATTAGACTCTTTATTAAAAATATTAAATATAATTCAGATACTGAAAAGTGAACGATTTCTAGCTCAATTGTTTTTAAAAGAATGCATTCAATGGAACTGTCAAAATTTCAGAGTGCTGCATAGTTTTTTACTTTCATTTATAAATTACAATTATAGAATTATTATATTAAAACATTAAAAAAGGTAAATTATTCGACGCCTAATGAAATAAGTTTCAGGTTTAAAAATATTGTAATTTCTTAATTTGTGAGGTTTTTCACTTAAGATTGCTTCAAATGATATAATTCATAAATTTATTGTTTGAATCTTCAATTTGGAGGATCGCAACCGATGGCGTGGATTTATATTTGTTGACCAGAAATATTTAAAATGTTCTATTGATTCATGTTTTTTTTAACAAAATAGTTAAATTTTCTACCCAACATATGAATTTTCAACTATTCAGTTAAACTTGCATTCGAACAGTTCAATTTTCAATCCAAATATACTTTATAATCCTCAACCAATAAAATAAAATCTAACCAAGTAGTTGAATTTTCAACCAAGTCCTCCAATTTTGTACAAAAAAAAAGACTAATGTGTACTATTTAAAGCTTACAATGAGTAAACATGAGGTCATAAAGTAAACAGATAGTGATAAATAAAAAAAATTTATTTACTCAATTTATTGTCAATATAGTTTAAAAAATAATAGAAGAAATGACTATTTCTTTCTGTCTATAAATATCTTTATATCTTTATTATAATTTCAACATGAACAGAAAAATAAATTATTTCTTTTCGCTTAGAAATGCCTTGTATGTAAATTTGTTTATTTAATTGTTTCATAAAATAAACAAATAATTATGTACAGCGAATTTTTTCAGAAAACCTCATTGGCCATTATATTTCAGCAAGGTCAATTAAAAACGATTTCTGTTTGCTTAAGAACGTCCAAAATGCGTATAATTATGTGAAAATATAAATTTGTGGATAATTTTGTTTATAAAATAAAGAAATATTAACACATAACAAATTATTTTATTGAAAATCTTTGGAAAATAAAATTCAGCAAGGTCAGAAGAAAGAAATGATTTATTTTTGCTTAAAAACGCCTAAAATGTGAATTTTTTATATAAATTGTTCATTAAATGAACAAATAATAATGCATGGCAAAATTTTTGCAGAAAAAATCTTAGGCAATATAAATGCAACAAGGTAAGAAGAAAAACCAAGGTGTTGAATCTTAAAAAAATAGATAGTTTTAAGAATATAGTTAAATTTTCAACCACAAAAATCACTACCAAAAATTGAATTTTTTAATCGAAATACTTTAATTTGTAACAAAAAGTTCATTTTCAACCGGACAGTGAAATTTTCTACTTTGGCCCAAAAATGATGCATTTTTAACAAAATACATGCAATCTAAACTAGAAAATATCAATTTAAATGAAAAATATCAATTTTTAAACCAAAATGGAATAGTTACCTTTTAAGTCAAAAATATTAATTTTTAACTAAAAAAAAATTTAACTGAGTAGATATATTTTCAAAAAAGATATGAATTTTCAAGTCAAGTTGTGAATCATAGAAAAACTGAATTTTCAACAAAAAGTTCAACCCTAAAGATAATTTTTTTAACTGGGAAGCATAATTTTTTTTAATGAAATACAAAGTTATATTTTGAAATAAGGAGGTCAATTTAAAAAAATGCATTTTTGAGAAACTAGTTTAACTTTCAACCATAATGAGGAATTTTCCAGCAGCAAGATTGACGTTCTAAACAAAAAACGAATTTTCAAGAAAATACATTCATTTATAACAAAAGGCTGAAGTGTTTACAAAAAGTTTGAATTTTTAACCAAAAAATATGATTTTTTAACAAAAAATTTCACTTTCTACCAAAAAGTAACGTTTTTATACAAGCAGTTTAGTTTTTAACAAAAAAGCTTATTTTTAACCGAATAGTCTAATTTCCTACCAATTTGTTGTATACTCAACCAATCCAGATTAATTAAACCCAAACAGTTGCATTTTTAATAAAAAAGGATCATTTTTCAACCAAAAAGAATAATTTTGAATAAAATTAGGTGAATTTTTAAGAAAATACATGAATTTTCATTTCGAAAAAAATCTATCAAAAACATATATTAATTTAAAAAAAAAAATGGAATAGTTACATTATTAGTTTAAAATTTTCATTCTCAAAAAAAAATAATTTTTAACAACATAAGCTACATTTTTAACCAAACAGATGAATTCTCAACTCAGATAATATTAAAGAGAAAATTAATTTTCAATAAAATCGTTCAATCCAAAAGATAATTTTTTAACCTGACAGAGTAATTTTTTAAGTGCAATAGTTAAATGTTCAACCAAGAGGGTGATTTTTGCTACATTTTAATTTTTACCAAACTAGTTTAACTGTCGAACAGAAAGATGAATTTTTCAGCAAGAAGACTATTGTTGCACCAAAAACCACGAAATTCCAAAAAATACATTAGTTTTCAACAATATTGTTGAATTTTTCAACATGAAAGTTAATTTTCATTCGAACTGTTCAAAGTTCTACCAAATTGTTAAATCCGCCACCAATTCAAATCATTTAAGATCCATGCCGTTGCATTTTTAATTAAAAAGGATGAAATTTCAATCAAGAAAATTAATTTTGGACCAAAAGAGACCAATTTTTAAGAAAATATATGAATTTTCATTTAGAAAAGACTAATTAAAAAAATATATAAGTTTTCAACAAAAAATGGAATATTTACATTGTTAAACAAAAAATTTAATTCTAAAAAAAATAATTTGAACAAATAGAGCTGAATTTAAAAAAAATGTAATAAACAGGTTCAACTTTGAACCATAAAGATTAATTTTCCAGCAAAAAGATTAATGTTCTACAAAAAACACGAATTTACAAAAAAATACATTACAATACAATATACAATATATATACAAGATATGACATTTTGATAAAAAAGTTCAATTTCTACCCAAAAGTAACATTAATATGAAAATATTTTGATTTTCAACAAAAAAGTTAATTTTTTTGAAGAAATTTTTCATTGGGATTAGAAAATTCCTTTAAAAAATTTAATAATTGGGTCAATTAAATCCGACATCTTTCAAAAAATAGTAAAGATATAATTTAAAAAAAAAGTTCATTTTCAAGCAAATAATTTGATTTCCTACCAAATTGTTGAATCCCCAATCAAATCAGATTAATTTAGATTCAAACCGCTGTATTTTGATAAAAAAAAGGATGAATTATCAACCAAGAAAATGAATTTTGGACCAACAGAGATGAATTTTTACCAAAGTAAATGAATTTTCTATTATAATAGATCAATTTTCATTGAAAACTATCAATCTTCAACCAAGAATGAATTATTTATATTTTTAGTTAAAAATTACTTCTTAACCAAAAGAAAAAACAAAAATTTCAGAAATAGTTACATTTTCATTAAAAGAAATGAATTTTCAACTATACTTATGAATCTTAAAAAAAATTTCAATAAAAGATTTCAACCGAAAATTTTTAACCCGGAAGATCAATTTTCTAAAAATAAAATAGTTACATTTTCAACGCAGGAGAATATCAAAAAACATGAAATTTTAAAGAATTAGTTTAAATTAAAAAAAGAGAACAATACTAAACAACAATAAATATATAAAAAACAATACTATTAAATTTTAAAGCCAAAAAGACGAATTATCTACAAAATGGTTGAATTTCCAAACCAAAAATATGATTTTTAATTTTAATTCATACACAAATAGTTTTATTTTTATTCATAAAGGGCAAATAGTTACATTTTTAGTTAAAAAAATTAATTAACCCCAAAAAATTAATTTTTGTCGAAATAGTTGCAGGGTCAAGAAGTGATGCATTTTCTCCTAAAATGATGTATCTTTAAAAAATTAATTTTCAACAAAAGTGTTTAACCCAGGAAACGATTTTTTAATCCAGAAGATTAATTTTCTAAAATGGAAATATCTTAATTTTCAACCAAGGAGGTGAATTTTAAAAAATCCCAATTTTGAACAAGCTAATTCAAATGTTCACTAATAAGATGAATTTTCCAGCAAGGTTTTATTTTTGTTCTAAAAAAAATGCAAGAAAAAATGTTTCGAACAATATTATTAAATTTAAAGTCGAAAAGACGAATTATATACAGAATGGTTACATTTTAACCCCAAAATATGTTTTTGAAATAAAAAAATTAATTTTCTACCAAAAAGTGAGAATTTTCTTAAAATATTGTAATTTTTAATAAAAAATTTAACTTTTAACCGAATAGTTTAATTTTCTTCTAAATTGTTGAATCCTGAATCAAACCAAAGGAACTTAGACCCAAACAGTTGCATTTTTAATCACAAAGAATGAACAGTTACATTGTTAGTGAAAAAATTAATTCTTAACCGAAAATAAAAACAAATAATTTTTAACAACATTTTTTAACCCGGAATTTTTCAATTTTTACATTGTTAGTGAAAAAAATTAATTCTTAATCAAAAATAAAAACACATAATTTTTAACAACATTTTTTAACCCGGGATTTTCAATTTTTCAATTATTAAAAAGCGCATGTCACCATTTTGGATTATTTCTCGAAACTATCTCGAATAAAATATCTCGAAACTATTTTCTAAAAATGAAATAGTTAAATTTTCAAGCAAAAACATACATTTTTATTTTAAAAAATTTCAACAATGCAGTTAAATTTTAAAGCCAAAGGGACGAATTATGTATAAAAAAGTTGAATTTTTCACCCAAAAATATGTTTTTTTTAATAACAAAGTTAATTTTCTAATAAATAGCAAAAATTTCATACAGATATTTTTATTTTGAACAGAAAATTTAATTTTAAACCGAATAGTTGATTTCTAATAGCAAAGGATAAATAATTGCATAGTTAATAAATTAATTCGCAAAAAAAAAAATTTTTCAACCAAGGGTTTTAACTTAAAAGATGATTTTTTAAGAAAGAAAATTATTTCTATAAAAATTGAATATTATATTTTTAACCGTTTAGACGGAAAAACGTGAATAAGGGTAAGTTTTTTTAAATTCTTAGAAAAAAAATAAGTTCTTTAAAATTTATCATCACAAAACGTACTAAATGTTATCGGCGTTCGTAACATTAATTCTACTGACCACCCCTCCCACCCCTGTTAAGAATCGTCGTTTTAATCGTAATATTAAAAATCTATAAATAATGGAATTTTCAATTTGTTTATATTTTAATTTTATAGAAAAAAAGTCCATAGATAATTTTAATTTATATTTAATATCCTTATAATTTTCTTTTCTTACGAAGCAATGTGAAGTGATTTTTTTGGAGATGGAAGGTGCGACACTTTTCTTGAGGGTTGACTTTCGTTGCCTCGCAATAAGAAGACTAGTTAACGAGAAGCTCTCACTGCTTGCAAAAAGTGAGTCGTAGTTTTTCACTGAATATATAGAACGACTATACTCTTTAACCACTTGGATAATTTGCGACAGAACGAATGTCTCGACTTGCACTTACGTGGTTTTGCTTCGCCACCTACATTTGCCAGAAAGACATTTGCTGAAGAAGCAAGTCCACTCGAGTATTGCGCAATTAGTGGCAAGGTTTTTCTTTTGTTCTAGTTCTTTCCAGTTTCCTTAACTCACTTAAATATCTGCGCTTCGCTCATTTTATTTATTTATTTTTCTAATTAAAAATCTCATTATTTTCAATTTTCCAATTATTAAAAAGCGCTTGGCGCCATTTTTGATTATTTCTCGAAACTATCTCGAATAAAATATCTCGAAACTATTGCTGTCAACAAATCCGTGTTCGCGATTGGCTTAAGTTTTCATCTTTTTGCCGTTTAAAAAAAGTCTACAAACTTCAGGTTGAAGAGAAATGAAATGTAAATGTATCTTTTAGAGAAGGTATTAGATTTGTATAAAATTTGA
>JAWWLR010000128.1:4008240-4018682 GCA_035041075.1 Acraspis erinacei
ATGTTAATGCTTTTTCCACTGGTCTAGAATCAATATTTTTTAAATATTAGTTTTTTAAATTCTGACAAAATGCGCGCTAATTCCGTTGGGACCATTTACTCCGCTAAACAGTATTTCTTACTGGTTTAGAATCAATATTCTATTTAATATTAATTTTTAAAATTATGAAAAAAATTCTCTCTAGCTCCGCTGGGAATATTTTCTCTCCTAGATAGCATTTTTTCACAATTTTAAAGATCAATATTAAAAGAATATTGATTCTAGACCAGCAGACAAAAAATTAACATACAAATGATTAATACATTTACCAAAAAACGTTAGAAATTACAATTTTAAATTATGCAAGTTTTCAATTCTAGAATTATACATTCTGTAATGCTAATGATTTACATTTGAATTTTCGTATATTTGGAAGGTTTATATTTAAATAATTGACTCTTTATTTTGGAAATCAATAAAATTTAAGAACTTCTATCCATATATCGTCAAAATAGAAGCGTTTTTTATTGTAACTCTGTAAGACTGTAGAAATTTGAATTATAAATCTTTAAAATGATAAGAAGTCCTAATTTTGATAAACTTGCAATTAAAAATTATGCAAATTTTAAGTCCTGCAATTGAAAATGATGCAATTTAAAAGCTATACATTCGAAATTTCTTCACATTGGAAAATTTAGAATTACAAACTTGACTTTTGATTTCCAAAATCACAACAATTCAAGAGTTTTTTATTCATACGTCTTTAAAACATGACTTTTGTTTTCAACCATCATCAAAATTTAAGAATTTTTATTTAGATATCTCTATAATTCAAGATTTTAAAATTGTAACTCTTTCAAACCGTACAACTTTGAATTTGATATCCTTAAAATTATAGAGTTTTTAATTTTGACAGACTTAGGATTAAAAATGATGTTATTTTAATGATATAAATTCGAAATTTCTTAAATTTGGAAGATTTATAATTTATAAATTTAAAAAAATAAAAATTTTTAATTCTAAAACCTCAAAATTGAACCATTTAAAAAAAGACTTCAAAACTAGATCATTTTAAGTTCTAAATATTAAAATTTGAAGGATATTCAATTGCAAATCTTCAAGGCATACGACTTTCAAAGAGATGTTAAAATATTTATGATTTAAAAATATAAAAATTTAAAACGAATCAAGTTGCCGAATTTTAAATTATATAAATTTTCAAAATGGACTAGTTTCGAAAATTAGAAAAACCTGTAAGACTCAAAATTTATATATTTTTTTTATTTTTCCCTTTGCTTCTAATTCCTGTTAGGATAAAATCTTATTCCTAAACAAAAGTTACAGAACACTGAAAGCTGATTACAATCAAAATTAAAATTAAAACAAAATTCTATGAAAGTCGATGTAGCTGTTCTAATATTTATTACAATTTATAATGATTAATTATATTTTATAGTAATTGAAATTGAAACATATATTTTAACTTGATAATTAGACAATCAAAATATGAAACGTGTAAAAAAATCGTGTATCGCTCTTTTTCGTATTTTATAACCTGCTATCGAATTCAGTCCGCAGGAATTTTAGGTTAATCGCGTTAATTTACTCTTATCCATTTTTATATTCTCATCAGAGAAGGTATTAGATTTGTGTAAAATTTGACCCTCCAGCTATCGTCAAAAGTTCACATTTTGAGACTCCCTGAATCCGAAAAACAGGTTTTTACGAATGTGTCTGTCTGTATGTCTGTCTGTTTCCATGATAACTTTTGAAAAAAGTAATCTATTAGATTGGCCTTCGATATACTCTTTAATTTTCCTAAACTAAAGGTCAAGTTCGTTAGCCAGCCATTTTTGATAAAAAATTCAAAAAAGTGAGCATCTTTTGAAAACTTTTGAGACCACTTTTTCCACATTCAAAATTTTTCTGTACAATTATTTATAGCATTCAAAAATTCGAACAATTTATCCTGATGATTTTTGTCATAAAACCAAAAATTACCAGAGATATAGTATTGACACAATTCCAAAGAACACACGAAAATGAACATTTTAACCCAAATAACGCAGGATATAAAAAAAGTCAAGAGAAGAAAAATGTTGCTTTTTGAATGTCCTACAAGAATATCATAAAAACCTTTTGAATTTTCTTGAAAAATCAAAGAATTACATTTTTCGATCAAACTATGCAAAATACGGTGAAAGATAAGTAAACCACAAAATTGTGGTTTTGAAAAAGGTCTAAAAATTTGTTATCAATCATTTTTTTGATAGGATGCGTAGTTTTCGTTTTAATCGTGAAAAACATCATTAGAGTGAAAAAAAATCTGCTCGTTACATGGACACATGCTCATCATAACTTCTGTCTTTTAATTTCTTTTCCGTCTCGTGTAAGGGTTTCAAAAAATTAAATTTTTTTATGTTTTTAATACTAGTTTTTTACGATTAAAACAATTTGAGGGACAACTTCGAGTGCGAAGCACGAGATACGGGATGAGAATGTGTTCTTTAAAGACGAAGGAGCTTTAACAAAAGAGAATTCACAATCCCCACATTACTGTTGTCGATGCTTTAACCTTTAGGTTTAAAAAGGCTGTGTACACGTGTAGGGAATATACAAAGACCGAGCGCTTAGTGCGAGATAAATATATCGTCGAGCGCGAAGCCCTAGGTGCGCTCAAACTTGCTTTCTAGTGATTCAATTTTATCCAATTATATTAGAAAATATTCCTTATTATATTAACACCATCGATTAATTAAATAATACTAAAAACATAATAAATCTTTCAACACAAATAAGTGAGATTTAAACCAGAATGATGCTTCTTTAAAAACAGAGTTTAAATTCAACATAGTTGTTTTTTAACCAGAGATTAATTTTTAACTAAAATTATAAATGTTTAACTAGAATATTCTAATTTTCAAAGAAAAAGCCTAATTTTAAAAAGAAGATAAATTTTCTAACAAAAATACAATTTTTCGACAAAATAAGTGGATTTTCAAGAAGTAGTAGAATTTTTAACTCAAAAAACATATGTTAAATTAAATAGTTCAATTTTGCACAAAAAAGTTCGACTTTCAACATATAAGTTTTATTTTCAAAGAAAACGATGAATTTTTGAAAAAGAAGATAAATTTTCAAACAAAAAGGTTAATTTTCTATCTAAAATACGATTTTTAAACAAAATATACAACAATATTAAACGAAATAGTTGAATTTTTACCTAAAAATATTTAATTTTAACAAGAAGATTAATTCTCTTATTAATACTGTTAAATTTTAAAGCCAAAAAGACGAATTATCTACAAGACGGTTGAATGATGGACCCAAAAATATGTTGTTTTTTTTTTAATAAAAAAGTTGATTTTCTAACAATCAGCAAAACCTTTCTACAAATATTTTCATTTTGAACAAAAAAGTTCCTTTTTAACCGAATAGTTGCATTTTTAATCACGTAGGATGAATAGTTGCATAGTAAAAAATTAAGTTTCCACAAAAAAAAACTCATTTCTAACAAAATAGTTGCATTTTCAACAAAAGAGATGAATTTTTGACTAAAATTACGAATCTTATAAAAATTAATTTTGAAAAAATGTTTTAACCCCAAGGATGATTTTTTAATCTAGAAGACTAATTTTCTAAAAATGGAATAGCCATATTTTCAACCAAACAGATGATCTATACTACCAAAAATATATTAGTAGACTTCTAGCCAAAATAGTTGTTTTTTGTAGTTCGGTTATATTTATTTAGTTAGCATTTAAGTACAAAAAACTTTCAACTGAAATAAATGAAATGCACACCAATAAGATTTTTTGTAACCAAACAAATTAATTTTTAACTAAAATTATAAATGTTTAAATAGAATATTTGAATTTCCAAAGAAAAAGCTTAATTTTAAGAAAAAAGATGACTTTTCTAATAAAAATACAATTTTTCGACAAAATAAGTGAATTTTCAACCAATTAGTAGAATGTTCAACTAAAAAGACACATTTTCAATCAAATAGTTAAATTTTTCACAAAATATTTCAACTTTCAATTCAACATATTAGTTTTATTTGCAACCATAAAGATGAATTTTCAAAAAATATGATAAATTTTTAAACAAAAAGATTAATTTTCGAACCAAAATACAATTGTTCAAAAAATAAATAATTATTCAACGGATTAGTTGAATTTTTAACGATATAGTTGAATCTTGAATAAAAAGGATGTATTTTTTAATTAAAATGAAATAGCTAAATTTTCGCTTAGAAAAAAATCATTTTCGACCAAACTGATGAATTTTTTAACTTAAAATGATCAATTTTTAACTGTATTAGTTAAATTTTGAACTTAAAGTATAAATTTTGAACGTAGAAAATAATTGTTTTTTTTTAATACGATTCTTCAACAAAATATATGAATTTTCAATGAAAAAAGATAAATCAGAAACTGAGAAATTGTTAACCAAAGATTGAATTGTTAAATATTAAGTTACAAACATCAATTTTCAGTTTCAAAACATATTTTCAGTCGAAAAATTAAGTTACAGTTAAACAATGAATTTGCAACTAAAATGGTGGAATATTTAATTGAAATAATTATATTTTTAGTCTAAGCAAAAAGATTAATTCTCAACTAAGAAGATTAAAATCTATCAAAAAATACCAATTTTCAACTATGAATTGTGAACTAAAATCATAGAATATCCAACTGCACAAATTAATTTTTAACAAAAGAGTTTCACTTTCAACCAATCAATTTAATTTTTATTAAAAAAATATGAATTCTGCAAGAAAAATTTAGTATTTGATATTTCAACAAAAAAAAATATTTTAATTTTTAGTTGAATCAGGTGAATTCAACCAAAAGACGACTTTTCAACATGATTTGAATTTTCAACTGAGAAAGATTTTTCCATCAAGAAAGAGAAAAAATTGTTAACAAATTATAGAATTTTCATGCAAAAAGATTAATTTTCTATGAAAAAGAACGAATTTTCAAACAAAAAACATAAATGCACACATTGTTTAGATTCGATTAAAAAAAAGTTTTTATTACTTTTATATTTCATAAACAAAATCACAACCAAACAATTTTACTTTTTTAAAGTACCGTTCGTTATAAAAATATTCAGATTCATTAAAAAAAAATTAACAGTTAATGAAATACCTATTTTAAATTATTTTTCAGGGGAACTGAAGAAGTTAAAAAATGTTATTGAATTTTTTATAAACAAATAAGTGCAACTGAAATGATTTCGTGGGGAGTAGCGACATTTGGTCACTTAATTTCAACTCAATTTTGACAATGTATAGACAAAGGAGGTTTTTTGAGTTAAATGAATAAAAATTAATAAATAATTTATTAAGTAATAAACAAATTATTATTTGTTGTTATTAAATAATCTCACGAAAAGCGCAAAATTCGTTGTATCAAATGACTATTAGCCTTATTATTGATGATCATTATTTACCTGCAAACGTTACTTGTTTTAATAATTATTATAATTTTGACGATAGCAATTTTTAAAATAATGATATATAATGCCATTATTATCGATTGACCAAATATGGTACAAAGAAGTCCTTGGCAGTGGATTCAAACAAGAAAAATCGATCTCTTGTTTATAAGATAAGACTAGAAAACTTCATTTAAAAAAATTGTTATTAACAATAATAATTGTTAATCATTGATTAAGAGTGTTAACAGCGATTGAAATTTAATTATTTAAAGTTAATTACGTTTGAAAAATTAACTCTATATCTCAAAACATAGCCAAAAAGCTAATTTGTTAAGTAAGTTTTTTTAAGCCATTATTAATCCATAATACATTCTTAGCTAATTATTTGTTTATAATGAATTCAATAAATTTTTAAACTTTAGTTCTGAATATTTTATAATGGACGGTATTCTTCAAAAGTCAAAAATTCTTGGGGTCATTTTGTTTATGAAATAAAAAAGTATTAATAACCGTTAATAAAAATTTGAATGTGAACGATGTATGCAGTATCTTATTAATTTTCATTTATGAAAAAAAATTGAAATAGGGTGAAAAGTGCGGTTTGAAAATTAATTTTTCCACAAAAAATTTGCACTGTTGAGCCAAAATTTAAAAACTTTTTAAGTAACTGTTGTTAGTTGGTCCTTTTCAATTTTCTCGAAGTTTGTAAATCGCAATTCCCAAATAAGAAATTTTTATTCTAAAAATTTATTTCTAGTAGAGAAAATTTTAATTTTAAGTGGTTCTTTAATGATGAAGGCAAGCATTCAGTTTTTAACACTCGGTCAAATGATTTAGAAATGAGAAAAGTAAGTCAAATTTCCCAAACAAATAATTTTATTTGATGATAAAATTTAATTATGAATAAAATATTTATATATTTAAAAATGCTTGAAAATTATTTGAATCTTTTGAAATACCCTAAAATATTTCAATTACAAATTTTTTTAGAGCTCTTCAAAATTCTTTGAGATCTTTAAAAATACTCTAAAGTAATTTAAATCGTTTGGATTTTTTTCAATCGTCTAGAAATCGATCGCCTTAAAATATTTCAAATCTTTTGAAATTTGTTAAAAATTGTGCGAGCTCTTGAAAAGTTTTGTCAAATCATTACAAACGCCCTAAAATATTTTAATTATTTTCAAATTTTCAAAATCAAACGAAACTGTATTGTAATATTTTTAAATATCCTAAAATACTACAAATCCCTTGAAAGTTGACATTTTTTAAGATCTGTGAAATCTCTTGAAAACTCAATGGAATCACTAAAAAGGCTGCAAGATCTTGGATTTCATTTGAAATTCCTTCAAATTATTGAAACCGAATTAAAATTTCTTGGAATTTTTTTAAATACTCTAAAATATTTCAAATAATTTCAAATCTTTTGAAGTCCCTTGAAATGTTTGAGAGCTCTTGGACATATCATGGAATCATTAAAAAAATTTGAAAATTTTTTAATCCCTTAACACTTTCGAAATCGTTTGAAAATTCCTTGGAAAACTTTTAAATACCCTAATATATTTCGAATAATTTCAAATCTTCTGAAATGCTTCGAAATTTTTTCGAGCTCTTGAAAACTTTGTGGAATCATTAAAAATACCCTAAAATCTATCAATCCTTTAAAATTATCCAAATCTATTGAAAGTTCCTTGGAATATTATAAAGTACCCTGGAATCTTTAAAAATATTCTAAATTCTTTTTAACCTTTTGAAATCTATTCCAAATTTCTTGGATTATTTCAAAATACCCTAAAATATTTCAAATGTTTTGAAATCTTTTGAAATCCCTTGAAAGCTGTTAAATCCCTTAAGAATTCCTTGAAATTTTGAGAAATATCTTGAAATCTTTAAATTCCTTTCATATTCTTTTAAATTGTTGAAATATATTGTAAATTCCTTGGAATCTTTTAAAATAGCTTAAAATATTTCAAATTATTTGAAATCTTTTGAAAGAGGTTACACCATTTAAAAAATTGTTAGTGTTCATAATTCCTAGTGTTTATCGTTTGAAATTTATGTATTTTTAATTTTAAAAGATCCTTATATTTTAGAGTAGATTCATCATTTTTGTACAGATTTAGGTTAAATTAACGTTGTATCACTGTAGGGAGCGATAACAAATTCTTGGTACAGGTCAGCAAAAAAATGACAATTCCTGACAAATTTTTAACAATATGTAGATTTTTGAAAATTTTTAAATAAAATTCTAAAGCTTTTCAAGGATTTTAAAGATTTTAGGGTGTTATAATTTTTTGTATAAAGATTCAAGGGAAAATTTAAATTAACTTTTTTTCTAAAACAATATAAAAAATATTTTTAAATATTTAAAATGGTTTCCTCAAATTTTTGAAAATAATTTTTCAATTTTGCAATATCAACAAATTTTACAAAAATGGAATATGTTTAAAAAATATTTGGTTGTTTTAAACGGATAAAAAAATAATTTTATTTTTTTTTAAACGAATGTTTTCGAACAATACTAACAAATTTACAAGATTTTTCAGAATTTTGAAAGTTTTTAAAAGAATAAAAAAATCTTGCGAAGATTTCTCGGGAAATGTTACCCTATTTTTTATTTTAAAAGATTTATTTTGAGAGGATATTCCAAAAGATTTCAAAAAATTTTGAAAGATTTTCAGAATTATCAAAAATTAATTTGAAAGATTTGAAGGCAGTTTTTTCTTATTTTGCAGAATTTTAAAAAAATTTTGGGAAAAATTCGAATAATTATAAGAGGCATATAACTTACTGCCCAACTATATTTAATTTTTTCTTAAATGATTATCTTTTGTAGTTGAAACTTCGTGTTTTTGGTCTAAAATTCAAAAAATTCCAGTTGAACATTGATCATTTCTGTTCAAATTCATGACTTTGTTTAAAAAATGTCTTAATTTTTTTAAATTAGTTTTTTTTTGTTTGAAAATAATAATTTTTTTAAACTGAAAATTTAATTATTACCATTCAATATATTTTATTTTTGGTTTGCAATTTATCTTTTTTAGTTGTAAATTAATTTATTTTGTTAAAAAATCTTCTCTTTTGGTAGCAATTAATATTTTTGTTTGAAAATTCAACTATTCCAGTTAAAGATTCATTCATTTTTTGTTGAAAACTCATCGATTTTAGTACGAAATTAAACAATTTGGATAAAAATGTTCTCTTTTAGTTGAAAATTGAACTCTTTGGTTAATAATTAATTTTTTTGTTGAAAAATCATTTTTTTCTAGAATATCAAGAATATTGCCTAAAAATTCAAATATTAGGTCAAAATTTCATCTGTCTTGTTGAAAATGGAATATATATACTTCAATTGTTAGGATTTTAAAACGGTTTTAATTGAATTTAATATTAGACCCACATAAGTTTTACCTAAATATATAATCATGGACTTTAAAGACAAATGTAGGAAATGATTAATAATTATTTAATTATTTAATTAACCAATGATGCTAATATATTTCATAATATCTTCTAGTTTAATTTGCCAAAGCTTTTTTAATTAAAATTATAAAGTGAATTCCTAAAAAAGTGTTAATTCATTAAGTGACATTCAAAATCAATTTACGGGTATAAGAGAATTACCAAAATTTACGGTATTAAAAAAAATTCTCTAAATTAGAAATCTCCAAGAATTGAGTTTTTTTTAATGATTTTAAACAAACATTAATAATTCGAAATTGTAACTGAAACATCCAAGATAGATATACAAATTTTATTTTGGATTCCTGGTGGAAATTTTGAAACAATTCATCCAATAGCGTCAGGATATTAAAAGAAACTATAAACTATTAATAAAGTTTAATAATTTGAGTAATTTTATTTTCAAAAATAAAATAAAATAAAAAGAATCTCTTTGGTCTCGGAAAACTATTAAAAATGATTTTTGGCCCTAATTTATTCTACACTCCTTCTTTCCTCCGGATTAATTATTTTCTTCATATTTCACGTCAAACTTTTCAGCATAAAGAAACAATTATTTTCCGAATGTGTGATTTAAGAGTGCTACACTTTAAAAAGCAAACAAAATGACGTTGGCCCAGTTTCCTTTTTATATTTCGCGCCTTCTACCTTTTGACTCGTGAAATTGGAACTTCCTTTCTACTTGAATTCGCTGCACATACGACCTCATCAAAAATCTTGAGAAAGAATTTTTTATAAATTCTATTCAAAAATATTTTTCACACTTTTCGAGTCTCTAAAACATGAATGGCACTAGTTCACTAAATGCTGTATTGCTCAGCTTGATTTCAATTTAATAAACTGAAACACTTTTTTTATAGTTTTTTAAAGCATGTTTTGAAACAAAAAATCTTCATATTTTCAAAAAATCGATTTCCGAAAATTGTCTACACTGATGTCCTCTATACTTTTTTATTTTATATTTAGAAATGTCCTTTTAGAAGAAAAATGATAAAACCTATATGTGATTTTTTCGTATCTGAAATATTCTGAATTATGAATATGAACATGCCAAAATAATCCAATTTTTGGGGCCTGTATATAACGTTTTTTAGTTTTCTTTAGTTGTAAGTAAAAAATTTGAATCGGATAAGATTGAAAAGATTGAAAAATCCTGAAATATAGAAAATTTAAAAGAAAAATAAAAAAATAAAAAAATTACTGTTAATTATAAATTTGTTTAATTTCAAAATTTCCGAATAATAATATTATTTCAGTTTTTAATATTGCCGAATTAGAGATTATTTAGCATTAGATAATTTCAAAAATCAACTTAAGGACATTATAAAATATCCAAAACCATAATATTATCGACACAGGAAAATGTCCAAATGATCGAATTCCCGTTAATAAATAATAAAATAAAAATAGATTAATTAAATAAAAGTATTCTATTTAATATTTTCAAATTCACACGGTGAGAAATTTCGGGAGATTAATTTACGCCACTAATCCTTGATTTTATTACGCTTTGGCGCAAGAACTAAGACCTCGGAACCCTTGCTTTTAAAGCATAG
>JAWWLR010000128.1:4021130-4033081 GCA_035041075.1 Acraspis erinacei
GCTAGTCGTCCCGAATTTGTGGTCATAGAAACAATGTAAAGTCACACCCCTGCCCCTTTTCCAACGTCTCTTGGGGGCGGGAAGGCATCCCCGTTACAGGTCACAGAAATAATATAAATTCACACCCCTGCCCCTTTTCCAACTCCCTTAATTTTTCGGGACGACTAAACACAGCCATTATAAAGAGGCTAGTAGTCCCGAATTTCGGGATGACTAACTAGCATTTATGTTGATTTCCGGCTAGTCGTCCCGAAATTCGGGACGAATAGCCCAAGATATAAAAAATGCTATTGATCCCGAAATTCGGGACGAATAGACGCAGCCTTTTAAAAAAGCTGCGGGAAATTTCAATTTCGTTAAATGTTAACTGACTTTGCTAAAATTTAAATGAATTTTTGACATTTGAAAAAAATGAAGGGGGTGAGAGCAAAGAAATGAATTTAAAAATTCCACCTCATATAAATAAGAACCACTCTATTGTTACATATGTATCTCTTTTTTAATAAAGCTGCAATGTAACATTTATCTTCCTACAAAATGTACAGTTTTAGGGTCCCCAAAGTTATGAAAATAAATTTTAAATAGTTTTAAAAATATAATAATTTATTGTCTTCAAAATAAATATTTACTCAAAGAAAGGAAAATAGAAACTTGCTTAATTTTCCCACACGAAAAAAAATTATATTTAGTATAACAATAATTATCTATTGCAGCCGAGACTAATTGTTCTACTGTTATTGTTGGGGTGAGAAATTGCCTGGATAAGATGTGCACGTGGCAGTCAACCCTTAGCCTCTAGTAATAATTAATCCCAGTGTCTGAGGGTCAAATTCAATCAATCACTAAGATAAGGACAAATTTCAATTATCCCTTCCCACCCCTTCCCGCCCACGAAGGGTAACTTACTCTTCGTTTTCTGAAAAGTTTAAATATACCGTTCCTCTTGTGTATGTTCTATGACGTTAGGGTCCATCAATAAACTACTGGATCAATTTTTAGCTACCCCCCCCCCACTATGTGACCCCTCGTTTATGGTCGTCGCCCCTCCGAATAAATTCCTTTAAATAAAATTAATAATACACACCATATTCAGTTGAATATGAAACGCTTCAAATTCCTCAGATTCCAAGTAGAAATATATTGAATTTTCAACAAAATGTGGAATTTCACACCAAACAAAATTTTTATTCAAAAGGTATTCATTTTCAATTCAAGAATACGAATTTTCAACAATAAAAAATTAAATTTTAACCAAAAAGTTGCATTGACAGTACATTGATAGCAGAAAATTTAAATAAAAGAAACGATTTAAAAAAAAAGTCTAAATTTTAACCAAATAGTTCAATTTTTGAACAAAAAAACACGAATTTTTCGAAAAATTTTGAATTTTATAGAGAAAATTTCCTTTTCACTCATCAAAGAATAACTTTGAACCTGTATAAAACAAATAAGTCTTCAACCTTGGAGTTGAATTTTCAACAAAGAAAATGATGAATTCTTAATCAAATAGTTTAATTTTCAACTGAAAAGGTTCATTTACGACCAATAAAATTAATTCTCAAACAAAAAAGACGAGTTTTTAAGAAAATATATAAATTTTTAATAAAATTGTTGAATTTTCAAGCTGAAAATACAATTTAAAAAAGGACATTTTCTACTAAGTAGTCACTAAGTAGTTAAGTAGTACTTAAAATAAGAATTTCAATCCAAAAAATTTAATAGTTTAATTTTGTATGAAATTGGTGAAGTTGTAACATAACGCTATGAGTTTTCAACTAAATGGTTGAACTTTCAAACAAATAGTTAAATTTTCAAGCCAAGAAGAAAAATTTTTTCGAAAAAAAACGAGTTTGTAACAAAGCAGTTAGCCAAGAATGATAATTACATTTTTCGATAAAAAATTAATTTTTAACGAAATAAAAAACAAATTATCAAAAAATGTTAATTTTTACAGAAGAAATAAGATTAATTTTTAATGAAATAATTCAATTTTTAATTAAAAAGTTAAATTTGCCACAAAGAAAATTAAGTTTTAAGCGAAAAACAAGAGTTTTTAACCAAACATATGCAAACAGTTAAATTTTCATAAAAATATTTTTTTTAACCAACAACTTTTTCAATAGAAGTTCAACATAAAAAAATTCATCATTCATCCCAAAAAGTATTTTTACAAAAAAAACATTAATTTTCTAAAAGTGGAACTGTTGAATTTTCAACCAACGAAATGAATTTTCAACCGAAGAAACGAATGTTTAAAAAAGTAGTTCAACTTTCTGCAAAGTAGTTAAATTTTTTACCCAAAAAGATAACTTTCAGTTAAAAATAGTTAGATTTTTTATCCCGTACTACAAATTTAGTTTATATTTGAGCAAAAACCGAGAAAAATGATAAGTTTCTTGAAAATAGGGAGAAAAAAAGAATTCTTTATGAAAAGGGAAAAAGAGGAGAATAGGCTAAAAAGTGTGATGAAATTACATTTTTAATAAAAACAAAACAGGGCCATCTTCAAAAATGGTATAGCCCGCATTAATCTGATAGTATGCCTTCCTGATAGAATACAAAAACTCTAAGAAAAATATTGCCAAAAATAAAAAAAGATGGAGTTTTTCAAAAAATCTTTTTTCATGTTTTCATAATTCGGAAAAAAAAATTTTATTCACAATTTCGTATTTGCACCATACGCACTACTTTGATTGCTAATTGGCATTGAAAGATTCATTTTTACTGTTAAAATATTTAGTTTGGGCGATTAACTTTTTGGAAAACTAGTTTTATTCAAAGAAAAAAAATGGCGTGCAGATTATTTGGGGTTCGAATTGATAATAACATAAAAGAAGAATAGTTGACATCTTACTCATGTAAAATTATTTATTAAATTACATCAGTTGAAATATAACTATTAAGCTTGAAAAACTTTTTTAAATAAAAGAGAAAATCTAAACCTTTTGGAATTATGATATTCAAATTTAAGAAATTTAAATGTGATTAAAATCAAATTTAAAATCCTATATTTAACTTAAAATAATCAAGTTAATGTACAGAACTCCTGAAAATGAAAACAAGAATCCAGCGACCAAATTTTTACAACCACCATCAAATGTTCCTATTGTAATTGGAAAAAGAATAAAAAATTTAATAAACAAAAGTTGTATTTTTGAAAAAAATAAAGAAGAGAAAAGAAATATTAGAAGGTTACCAATAAAATCACTTTCCTTTTCTTTTTTATTTCTTTCGTCTTTTTTTCTTATTATTATCAAATCACAATAAAAAACATTTGTAAGAAATAATTACTTACGATTCGGGTCTCATACAGCACCCATGTCAAGGCAAGAAAAATTTGAGCAGGTAGGAACAACAACGAAAAGTTTCGTTGTTGTTCCTACCTGCTTCAATTTTTATATTTTTTTAATTTGAATTTTTTTTCAAATTGCATTAGGAACATTTTATGGTATTTGCCCAAATTTGTTCTTTAGAGTTTTTCGCTAGGAATTCTATACATTAATATGATATTCTTCGTCATTTTTTACGATCCGTCGAAAGTTTCCTATATCTGTGTATTTGCAAACTTTTCTAATTAATTATAAACAAACTAAGCTTTCATTATAAAATTCGAAAATATTTTGGATTCTTCTCCGGAATTTAGAGGTGCTTTTATGAAGGTTTTGCAAAACCATTTTTTAAACAAGCACGTCTTTTTTAATATTTTAAAACTTTTCAAATCATGACAAACAAAGAAAGGGTGCAATCAAGAAACGGAAAATACATGTCAATTCATCTACGAAATATCTAAGAAGCTTTATGCATAAATTTTAAAAGTTATGGAAAACAACGTTCCTATGTCAGAATCGGTAGCCAAAAAACTATCTTCTTCAATAATTTCAAGATGAAAAAAAATTTCACATTTTTGTAATTAGTTATAAACAAACTAAGCGCCCGATAGAAAAATAAAAAACAAGTTTGAAGACAGTTCCTTGGCTACCGATTCTGTCATCGCGAAGTATATTTCTATATTTTTTAAATGGTTGTAAAAAGGTAACCACCAAATTTTAATAACCTTTCATTTGGTTAAATAATTATTTTTTTAAACAAATAAAAAAGACGCTCAGAGATGTTTTATTTTTGATTTGAATTAAATAGCGAACGCTACTGTGTTTATAACAGTTGCAGAATTTTTTTAAAGGATGTAATCATCTAAAAAACTATTTTTAAAAGTGTTCAACCTGGATATTTCGGCGACGAATCCAGAGGCATTATCGGTTTTTCGATGGGACATTAAGTTTGTTTATAATTAATTACAAAAGCTGTAAATCCATAGATATTGGATACTTCAGCGTCGTAATTTGAAGGGGGGGGGGGTATGCATATAATTATAATTAATAATGTAAGTTAAAGGGCTATTATTTTAAATTTTCATTAATATCGATCGTGACGGTTGCTTAGTCACGCGTCCCTTGCTAGGTTCCAGCCACCTGACATTTTCCCTCGCCCGATCGTTCGAACTCATGTAACGCCCTTTCTAGCCCTACTTTTTCATTTTATTTTTAAAACGAAACAGATGTTGCTTTGCAACACGTGGATATCATTTTATGATTTATGGAAACATTAGAAATCGTTAATAGTCGGTAAATTCATATTTAAACACGAGAGGTACCAGGTCAGGAATATTAGATTTGTTAGCCTTAAGAGGGATTTTTTTTCAACTGGAGGAAATAATAGTGTTATATAGTTAAGACATTGTGACAAAACATTGTTGAACAAATTTCAAAATTGTAGGAATTACGTCATTTTTAATTTTTTTAATGCATTTTTTTAAATTCTACATATCAAACATTTTGTAATCCATTTTAATCAAATTTAGAGATTTTATGAAGAATTAGGTACCCGTTTTACAAAAATTTATAGGAGAAAAGTCAAAATTCCGTTTTAAAAACTATCAAATTTAAAAAAAAATTTATCTTTCGTTTTGAACTTTAGCCAGCAACCACATGCTTACAGCAAATATTCATAAATGTTTATGAACTGTTTTGTAAAACAGTTGAATTTTAAAAAACAAGCATAATTTCCAACAAAATACTTTAATTTTCAATCAAAGGACTGAAACTTTATCCGAAATAATGAATGATTAATAAATTAGCATTTTTAACCAAAAGATATGAATTTTTAAAACAAAGAGAGAAATTTGCAACTAAAAAAGATTTTTCAGTCAAAAAAGAAAGAAAAATCAACAAAGTTGTGGAATGCTCCACAAAACAGTTAAATTTTCAACAACAAAAAGATCATTTAAAAAAAATAATTTAATTTTCAACCAAAGAGATTAATCTTCAAGTGAAAAGAAATTATTAACAAAGTAGAATTTTTAACGAAAAGAGATGAATTTTAAACCCAGAGATAAATTTGCAGCTAAAAAATATTTTTCAGTCAAGAAAGAAAAACATCAACGAAGTTGTGGAATTTTCAAACAAAAAACGTAAATTCTCTACAAAATAGTTGAATTTTCAATCAAAGGACTGAAACTTTATCCGAAATAATGAATGACTAATAAAGTAGCATTTTTAACCAAAAGAAATGAATTTTTAAAACAAAGAGAAAAATTTGCAACTAAAAAAGATTTTTCAGTCAAAAAAGAAAGAAAAATCAACAAAGTTGTGGAATTCTCCACAAAACAGTTCAATTTTCAACAAAAAAAGATCATTCTTAATAAAATAGTTTAATTTTCAACCAAAGAGATTAATCTTCAAGTGAAAAAATAAATTATTAACAAAGTAGAATTTTTAGAGAAAAGAGATGAATTTTCAACCCAGAGACAAATTTGCAGCTAAAAAATATTTTTCAGTCAAGAAAGAAAAAAATCAATAAAGTTGTAGAATTTTCAAACAAAAAAAGTCAATTCCTACAAAATAGTTGAATTTTCAACAACAAAATAATTTTCCATACAGTCTAATTTTCAACCAAAGATATGAATCTTCAATCGAAAAGATTAATTATTAAAAATGTAGCATATTTAACCAAAAGAGATGAATTTTCAAACCAGAGAGACAAATTTGTAGGAAGAAAAGATTTTTCAGACTAGAAAGAAAAAACTAAATATTTAAGAATGTAGAATTCAAAGCGAAAGGACATGAATTTTCAAACAAAAATACAAATTTGCAACAAAAAAGATAATTTTCAATAAAATAGTTTATTTATCAACCAAAGGGATGAGGCTTTAAGTGAAAAACTGAATTGTTAATAAAGTAGCATTTTGAACAAAAAGAGATGAATTTTCAAACCAAAGAAACCAATTCGCTGGTAAAAAAAATGCGTTCTACAGAGGAAAAAAGCAACATAAAACAGTTTAATTTTCTACCAAAGGGCTGAAACTTTAAGCAAAAATCTGAATTTTTGACAAAGTATCATTTTTAGCCAAAGGAGATGAATTTTCAAGCCAGAGACAAATGTGCAGGTAAAAAATATTTTTTAGTCAAGAAAGAAAAAAATCAACAAAGTTGAGGAATTTTCAAATAAGTAAAGAATATTGCCAAATGGACCCAATTAAGAATTTCAGATTGTCACATTTGTGTGCATAATAGAAATTCCAAAAATGTAAGATTTATTAATGCAAAATGTTATTATTCAATTTTTAGTTGAAATAATTAAATTTCGGCCAAAAAAATACAAAATTTCAACAAAAAATCGAATTTCCAACTAAGAAAGATTTTTTAATCAATAAAGAAAAAAACTCGTAACAAATTTTGGCTTTTCAAGTCATAAAGACAAATTTGGGAAAACAAAGTTGAATTTACAACACAAGAATATGCATTTTCGAAGAAAGTAATTAAATTGTCGAGTACAAAAATATGAGTTTTCCATAAAAAAAATCCATTTTCGACTGAAGAAGATCAATTCTCTCGGAAAAATTGAATAGCTAAATTTTTAGAAAAAAAGCGAAGTGTCTCGTCGTCCAGAAATTTAAGATAAATTGTAAAATAGATCGTTTTCAAAAGCTTGGCTAGATTTTATGAATTTTTGGGACTACTAGTCCATCCCCTTTTCCAACTCCCCAAATTTTTGGGGATGATTAGACGCGGCCTAAAAAATTCTTTTTCAATAAAGAAAACAAATTTTCAACTAATTTCTTTAAATTTGTAACCTAAGAAATTAACCTTTAACTAAACTAATTCACCTTTAATCCCAAAAATCAATTTTTAACTAAATAGTTGAATTTTAACTAAAAATATATAGCAATATACAGAATAATTTGATTTTAAGTTAGCGAAATAAGTTTTTAACCAAATAAAATGGATTTTCAACGAAATAGGTACATTTTCAACCCAAAAGATGAATGTTCAATCGGAACATGAATTTTCTACCAAAAAAAGATTAATTTTAAATTTCATAATTGCAACCGAAAAGGTGAGTGAGTCACAAAGAAGATTAATTTCCTACCACAAAAGACAAAGTTTAAACAAAATATAAAAATTTCCGATCAAGAACTAATCCATTTTTGGATGAAAATTTTGTTTTAATTTAAAAAATTCAACTAATTGGATACAAGTTGAACCACTATATTAAAAGGTTTTTTTTGCAGTCCCTTTAATTAAAAATTCATCTTACTGGTTAAAAAGACAATTTTTTTATTTGAAAAGTTTTTTTAACTGAAAAATTAACTATTTCAGGTAACGATTGATAAGTTTAATTGGAAAGTTTACTAATCGAGTAAAAGTTAAACTAATGTATTTAAAATTTATTTTCCATCTATTTTGTTTGATCTATAGATGTTTTTTGGTAGAAAACTAATCTTAACGGTTTGCAATTTTTCATTTTTTATGCAAAATGCAACCGTTTTTGATGAAAATTAAGTTCTTTGTTGAAAGTTCATATTTTTGGATTGAAAATTCAACCGTTTTAGGGAAAAATCCCTCTTTGGCTTCAAAGTTAAACAATTTTGAAAAACTTTTTCTTCTCAATTAAAAAATCTTTATTTGTCGAAACTTCGTATTTTTTTGTTTAAATTGTAGAAAGTTTAAATATTTGTATCAAAATTCATATCTTTTTGTAGAAAATTACTTTGTTTTGTAGAAAATCTTCGTGTTCGGTTTCCAAATTAAATTATTGGAAGAGTCTACACATACTCCCTTCAGCTCAATTTTTACCAAAAACACTGGCTATTTTTACCGAAATTTCGGTGTCGTAGCGACAATCTAAATTCTTCCTTTCCGGTTGAAATTTAACATTTTTAGTTTGAAATATGAAGCATTACATGTTTTTGTTTTGTTGAAAATTTATTTTTGCAAGCTGAAAATTACACTATTTAATTAAAAAGCCAACTATTTTGTTAGACATTTAATTATTTTGTTGATAATTCAACCTTTTTGTTTAACGTTCGTGTTTTCTTTGGTTAAAATTTAGTTTTTCAAGAGAAAATATAACTTTTATTTTTGGTTTAAAATTGATTTTTGTTATTTGCAAATTCGTCTGTTTTTGTTGGAAATTGATATTGATGGTTGGAAATTTCCTCTTTTTTAGTTAAAAATGCAAATGCTTGCTTATAAATTAACTTTTGTGTTGAAAATTCGGCAATTTGGATGAACATTTTGTTCCTCACTGAAATATATTTTTTAGTTGAAAATTTGTCTCTTTGACTACAAATTTTACAATTTTTAAAAATTTTCTTTTTCTTGTTTAAATGAAATTCTTTACTAGAAATTTAAAATTTCCATTTTTGGTTGAAAATTTGTAATTTTTAGTTAAAAGTTCAACTATTTGTTTAAAAATGCATGTATTTTGTTGAAAAATCATTTTTTTGGTAGAAACTTAATCTTCTTGTTTAAAAATTCGTTTATTTGGTTTCAAACATTTTTCTTTAACAAAATAATTTTTTTCGATAAGGATTATTTATTCTTATTAAGGATCGCCATATCTCAAGAGTAAGTTGTTATTTTTTTTGAATTGGAAATTATATTTTTAACTGTTTAAAAAAAAAGATTTTCAAAACCAATGAAATTTAAATTTACAAATTATCCAATCATAAAACATATCGGAAAAGAACAAAAAGCATTTTAATAGGCGATTTTAGGCATGAAAATTTTCATGTTGACATTTTTTTGCATCTGCCATTGTTTGCAAGAGAAATTATAAAGTTTTATAGAACGTGGTTTATAGAAAAAACATCGGGATTTTTGACAAACAAAGCACCAAATTTTCGCGAAATCGTTTTTTCTGTTGCAATATTTATTCCATTTTTTATCGAGCTTCAAAAGTAGCCGCGGCCTTATCCCAACAGTGCAAAATGTAAACGTTTTTCTGACGACCTGTAAAATTTGAAAAAAGTGGGTGACGCCCTTATGCACGCTGACGCTTCAATTGTTAGTCCATTTATTACAAATGACAACTTTTCTCCTGCAATTATGAATTGTTTGATGTCTTGTTTCTACCACAGAATATAAAAGGCTAAATACACTGTCTCACATAAGTGTTTTTTGAAAACAGATCTTGTTAATATTTCTTCTTAATTACTTGAAAATATAATGCATTTTATGCGCCTGGGAGGGAGTAAACCGCCACAATAAATGTACCCATTGTAAACTGATGATGCCGATATTTGGTTCACCATGGGTACACTCACGGTGGCGTTTTGCGCCTTCCCAGGCGCATAAAGTGCATCATATTCCAGTGAATTAAGAAAAAACAGCAGGACCATTTTTCGAAAAGCCCCTCTGTGAGAGATGATATTTATCCCTTCAGATTATGTGGTTAAAATATGTCATCAAACAATTCATAATTGTAGGAAAAAGGTTGTCATTTTTATTACATTGACTAAAAATCAAGCCTAGAGGAAGTGCCTTAATCTTTGAGGTACTTCTAAATTGAAGAGTTGATACCTTGATAGGAGAGCCACTCAAGACAATTCAATTGTAGTCGTCAAAGCCGCAATCTCGAATAGGTAACGAGGCGTAACCTTAAGGATTGTATAAAAAGATGGGGGCCTCCAGCAAGGCAAGACAGGGCTTCGTGCAAGCTTTACGAAGAAGGTTTTCTTCTAATTTTGCGGCTAATTAGTTTGGCTCCTTGGGTTCAGAAACTAAACTTTCCGTTCTCCAACACTTCTTCTCTCCCTTTCCGCCAGAAATGCTTCGCACGATTCGTTCCGAAGGGGTGAAAGGTTCCACTATATATTATGATAGATGATGCTGTCTGCTGCAACCCTGTAGCCCCTATGCTGTCAGCCATGAGTGCGTAATTGGATTTCCAATTTTTTTTCAATCCATCTCACCAAAAAAAGAGTCTCTTCACTCCAGTTTCCTTCAAGAAGAGAATTTCTTCATAATTACATGAGACCTCCAGAAAATGTGCAAAAAGCTCGTCCTACGCTACGAGTCCTCTGTTGTGTGCCGGATGAGATTTAGTTGAAATATATTTTTTTACTTTATTGTGAAGAAATTTTTATATTGGCATTAGGGTCTTATAAATGTACTTAATTATAAACCATGCATTTCTTAGAAGGTTAAAATTGGCAAACGTTTCGGCCACGGATGTACAGCCCTTAAAGGAAATTAAACAGGCTGAAAAATTCGCGAAAGGCAACCCTTAAATAATTTTTATTAAAGCTGACAAAGGTCACACAAACCTCGCGATGAAAAGGGATGATTACGATGCGAAAATAAACGAATTGTTGCAGGATGAGGAAACCTACGTGGAAAGAAAGAAGTACACAACGAAGAAAATATGCAAGGGACTTCACCAAGGTAATTAAAAAATGGGAATCGAAGAGTAAGTGAATAAACTCACCGCGAAGAATCTAAAGATATATCATGCCATCCCTTCGAGAACGTATAGCCTTCCTAAAATCCATAAGACTAATACCCCGCTTAGGCCGATAATATCGTACGTAGGTTGCGCGACTTACGACTTAGAAACCTTTTTGAAAAATATTATAGCCAATAATATCGTAGCTCCTGAATCGAGAGTGCTTTACAGCTTCGATTTAGTGAAAAACTTAGTAATTTTAGGATCCCGGAAAATCACGTATTCACATCACTAGATGTCACTTCTCTCTTCACAAATGTGCCGAAAGAGAAGGCAATTGAGGCGGTCCGTAGTAGATGGAATAAAATTCGCGAAAAGACCAAAATTCCGTGGGAAGATTTTGAAGAAGCACTTAGATTATGCCTTAATAGCACGGATTTCAATTTTAAGGGAAAACGTATTTTCAAAAAAAGAGGACTACCAATGGGTTCGCCTCTTTCACCGGTCTTAGCCCTTATAGTAATGGATGACTTGGAAACTGTTATTTTATCGAAAATATGTTTCCAGGTACCATTGTGTGTTCATTATGTCGTCGACATACTAGTAGCTCTCCCAGAAAATGAAGCAGATAACGTTCTTGAAGTAGTAGATAGTAGATAGTAGATAACAAGTCTTCAATTTGAACGATTTTGGTATTAAATTCACAATAGAGAAGGAACAAAATAGGACCATAAATTTTCTGGACATCACTTTTCAAAGGAATGACAGCCACGAAATAATTTGCAGTTGGTTTCGTAAACCAACTTGGTCCGGCAGATACCTTAATTTTTATTCTAATCACCCAAAAAAATACAAAAAAAGCATAGTTCTTAATATGGTCGACAGAGCTATTCTACTCTCCGATAAACAATGTCACGAAGATAACTTGCGACTAGTGGAGGACACTCTCAATGAGAACTTTTACCCGAAAAATTTGGTTAGGGAGAACATCAATATCAGATTGAATATTTTGGCAAGAAACGAACAGATTAGATTTGAGGATACAGCTCCGAACGCGGCAGTTAGGTCTTTTGTTAACATCCCGTATATTGAAGGATTATCTGAAACAATCGCGAGAATTCTCGGGCAACATGACATTACTGCATTTAAAAATAAGCGAGATCTTACATCGGTTTTGAGACCTACTAAAGACAAATTAAATAAATTGCAAAATAGCAATCTTGTTT